>SADC01000087.1:0-255124 GCA_004194705.1 Ditylenchus dipsaci
GACCTGCTTTCCGCCACGAATAACTGCGAGTTTGTGCTCATGATCGATTTTAACTTGCAGTGCTACAATATTGCATTCGGAAATCTGATCACAAAGACGCTAACAACGTAAAGATACCGCGAAATTGACGCTCCTTAGTGTAGTCCGTGAGAGCAGTTACCAGCACGACAACGATTACGGAGATGAAAATAGTACACCCTCAATCCACCCTGCATGCTCTTCTTCTCCTTCGGTTTTGTCGGCTTCCAAAACGAGAGACCGAGAGACAAAGCGGCACACAGCAGCAAAACAATCAGCGTGACATTCCTAAAACAAAACTGCACACACCTAAGAGAAGATTTTTAGACACTAACATGCATAGCTTCCCAACAAGACACATGAACATCTTGGCAGGCTTTGGTGAATTCTCATTCGCTCCATACTTCACTCTGCGACTGCTGATATCGTCCTCATCATTTGGCAAGCATTGGCTGAATCAGTGTGAAGTCGCTGGCATAGACCCTTACCCACCGTAGTCGGAATCGATTTTTTGACATGTTCAATACCCTGAATTCCATCAATTTCGAAGTTCGGCAAGAGTGCACACATCTTCTGATTCGTTCATCTTCACTTTTTTTGCTTTCTCAGAGAGATCTGTAAATGAATTGATGTTAGAAAATGCAAATGATTTCCCTCGGAATGGAATAAATTAAGATCAGCGTCCACTCGTCTGGATAATGTAAATTCAAGCAACATTAAACCGATGACTATTTTTTGGTTTCACTCCTCAGTAGTATTCCAACATAATGAGATTAATCAAGCTAACTCGCAGTAAACGAACTTGACAGGGAGGTACTTTACAGGGTGGCCTAAAAAAAACCTGAATTTTTTTAAAATTAACACTGTTTTGTGTAAGACTTTGGGTACTATTCATTGCTCCAGGTTTTCGCTCCAAGTCGACGAACACTGGTGTGGGTCGGTTAAGACAAAAAATTAAAAATTCCAGCAAAATTTTTACTGAAAGTGAGAGTGAGAGTCCAAAAAAATATTGGATACACCGAAAATGAATATAAGACTGAGAGGCAAAATTTTTCCTATTGGGTACAACACTGAGAGTGAGAGTGAAAGCACAGTGGGAGTGAAAGGAGAAATCACTAATTGGATACGTGGCCTTACAGGACTACTCCAGGACTGGGGTTCTATTTCAAATCGTGTTCAGGACACGATTCTGAAGAGGGTAATGATACCTTCAAAGTTATTCCCAGTGAAGAAATAATTTCTGCTACCCACGGGATTGAACCTGTAACTTCGAAAAATTTTGCGCAAATGAGTTTTCGCAAATGAAGTGTAACGGTTTACAAAGCCAAGAATCAAGGGCTACGTGCTACTGTAATAAAAACATTATTAAAGGGCCATGGCGTCTCCGATAAGAGATGAGAGGGAGGGGAATCCCGTCGGGATCCCGATCCGCCCGACCCGATTTCTGGTCTAAAATCCCGTCCCGGAATCCCGCCGATCAGTTCCCAGAATCCCGATCCGAAATTTGTTGAATCCCGAGCTCCAATTTGTTATAAAACAACACTTTTTGCTCTGAAAAAACCACAATTTTAATTTTTTTTACTATTTTTTTGATTTTTTCATAAAAATCTGAATTTGTTATTTAAATTTTTTGTTATTTATGCTTTTCAAGAGAGAAGGAAACTTCATATACGCATTCGCCGAAGTCACAGGTTAGACTACAGTGGTAAAACCCTCATTTTTACTTTCTTTTCTTCTACAATTGTTCAGTATTGTTTCAAGTGGGGTGGTCGATCCAACTGGCTAGATCGGTCTGACTGGCATCAGTGAATTAATCAAAACCGATTTGGGTCGTTTTTTTTGTCGATTTGATCATACAATGTCAGAGCATAGACAGTTAAAATTGATCGAGTCAAAAAACGCAATGCCACAAACACGATTTTGAACAAGGGGGGGGGAGCTTAATGGGCAAAGCTTTTCCTTGCTGCTAAAAGACTTCTTTTTGCTCCCAAAGACTTTTTTTTGCTGCTAATTTTTTTTGCTGCAAAAATACTTTTTTTTTGCGCCAAAAAGACTTTTTTGCTGCAAAAAGACTTTTTTTTGCTCCCAAAGGACTTTTTTTTGCTGCTAATTTTGTCTGCTGCAAAAAGACTTTTTTTTGCTCCAAGAAGACTTTTTTTTGCTGCAAAAAGACTTTTCGTGCTGCAAAAAGACTTTTTTGCTGCTAAAATACTTTTTTTGCTGCTAAAATACTTTTTTTGCTGCAAATATTCTTTTGCTTCACATGCCTTCTTCGCAGCATTTTTCACTAGAAATATCAATTATTATACATATTTTGCGGTCAATTCGTTTACAGTCAATGCGTCCACAGTCAATTCGTGCATTCGCCAATTCGTCCACACGTCAATTCGTCCACAGATCAATTAATCACACTTTCGAAACCTAGGTAGTTCTTATTCTCCAGGTGGGGTCCGGCTGAACAAACTTAAGTACCGGCTAAAAATTTCGCGGCAAAAAACCGACTTTTCATACACACTAAATTCATACACACTAAAATCACTCAAGGCACTGCTCTAGGCATGATATAATTATATACATCCTCAATCTGAATGATTCCCTTAATTTTAAGGTAGACTACCTGGTACTTATGCATTTCAGGGGCAAAAAATTAAATAAAAACTTAAATTTTGGTTGAATTTTTTTCCAAAAAATTGATTTTTCATTTAGAAAGGTATCAGAAAATAGCTTTAAATCATTCTGAGCGTAAAAAAGTTACTTAGCAGATGTTTAAACACTTTTCTCAAATCAATATAAAGTGCGCCCCCCCCCCTCCCGTCCAAGTGCATAAGTCGCGACTACCTTAAAGTGGGTACTGTTTTTTTAAATAAATAACCCAGGGTATTAAAGATTCTAGGTAGTCAAAACAGGATTTTGGTCTCAACAAAACTGTTTTCAGCACACAATTTTGGGTTGAATAGCATGGTTTATTCGTTCCTAAGAAATAATAAAAGTTTTGTGGACAAATTGACCGCAAAATATGTATATAATTGATATTCTAGTGAAAAATGCTGCGAAGAAGGCATGTGAAGCAAAAGAATATTTGCAGCAAAGAAAGTATTTTAGCAGCAAAAAAAGTCTTTTTGCAGCACGAAAAGTCTTTTTGCAGCAAAAAAAAGTCTTCTTGGAGCAAAAAAAAGTCTTTTTGCAGCAGACAAAATTAGCAGCAAAAAAAGTCCTTTGGGAGCAAAAAAAAAGTCTTTTTGCAGCAAAAAAATTAGCAGCAAAAAAAAGTCCTTTGGGAGCAAAAAGAAGTCTTTTAGCAGCAAGGAAAAGCTTTGCCCAGCTTAAATTAGAGGTTTTACGGTACTTAGAAATCGACGCAGAAAACGACAGAATTACGCAAATCAATCAAATTAAAAAAAAACAACTGGAAAATAAAGCAACGGCAAACAAATAGAGAATTTCCCCTGTTCTTCTTTCTACTTGAAAAATCCCGAAATTTATTTTCTGAAATCCGTTCCCGAAATTTTTTTGGCCGAAAATCCGTCCCGAAATCCCGCCCGAACCGGCTTCATCATCTCTAGTCTCCGACAACGGTTTTCCCCCGCCAATTCAATTTTTTTGCTAAGAAGAGTTTTTAAAAAAGCATAATCTTCCATGTGAGACCGACTTTTTATAGGGACACTTATTATCAAAGTTGCTCAGAATGAATTGCTCTACAAGATAGGCATAAAAATTGGGGTCAAAATCCTGAGGTAACAAAGTTTTTTATAGGGTGCTTCAAAATTACAGAAAACGAGTTTTGAAACACCCGGAAAAATATCATCATCACAGATTTTGCAGGCACCTACTAAACCTGAAAAATCCATATCTGCCTGCCTCTCTGCATCTATCTCTTGCAAACCCCCATCTCAAAATTGTGTTTAGGAGATGCCTTGGCCTACAAGATCTTCGATGCAAGATGCCTGCCGTGTAAAAATCAATTTTTGTCTGCATCTATGTGTCTTGTGTTACTCCAATATCTTCTCTAATATTTATTTTTATTGATGCTATTTTGCCAGAGTTCTTTGAAGTCGCTTGTTTGTTATTCGAATCCATACTCTGCTCTATTACAGGGTGGCCACGAAATTATTCGATTTTGACATTATTATTAAAATAACGAACTTTTTGTCCACTCGGAACTTCGACAAAAATTTGCAAAATGGCGAGTTTAGCGGAAAAGTTTCGCTAATACAAAATGTTAGATACAGTCGAGTCTCGATATAACGCGACTTCTTGGGACCGGCCAAAGGTCGCGTTATAACGGGGTCGCGTTATATCAAGGGTTTAGTTAAGTCATTTTTCCTTACTTCTGGCCAAATAGCTGCTTTGAAAAGTCGCGTTATATCGAGACTCGCGTTATATCGGGGTCGCGTTATATCGAGACTCGACTGTATACAACTCTGGTTGAAAATTACGAACTCGAACGCTGAACAAAAGGCCAATAAGTCCAATTTCAAATGTTTAAGTTCTCCGCACCAGTATTTCTTATAGACACAAAATGAAGTTAAATTTTAATGATAATTTTGACCGTTTTTGATTTTTCGAAAATTCAAACATTAATTTTGTCTCCAAGAAAAAAAACTGGTGACCGAAAATTCAAACATTTGAAATCGGACTTATTGGCTTGTGCATACCTCTTTAACAGATTTCCACTAGAATATTTATTACGAAGACCATCAGCCGTAAAGTAAGTAAATCATATTAATTTTTTTACGATGGGAGGAAAGTGTGGTGTAATTTTGAATAGCCCAAATTTTTTCAGGTGACATATTATAAGATAAAGGCATAAATAGCTGTGGCGATTTCAAAATCGGAAAATTTATTAGGTCTCCCTGTACTTGCTCTACCTGATCATTCACATGCATAAAGACAACGAAAACATGTACTCAAAACACATTAACAAGTTAGGACAGAATGGTACAGTGCTTGCAAGGTGGATTTCGAACAAAAAAAAACGAGTGTGCACAAAGCTCGAAAAAATTAACAGTCCTTAAATAGCTGAAAATTTTGTAAGATTCTCATATTCAATCTCAGTTTTCGACGCATTTATTTTCTATTTGTATTTCAAGCTTATTTTGTAAAAATTATTTTTTGCATTTACTTTATTAGATGGCCAGAGCCGTTTGATTTTGAAACCACTGAAAATCGAAACAATTTGGGATCGTTTTTGAGATTTTTGGGTGCTTGACGAAAATGAGAAAACGTAAAATCGGCATTGGTTCTAGGCTGAGTTATAGGTCTACGAGAGGGTTACTTATTAGAGTTGGGCCATTTGAAGGACCATGCTCGTCTACGGCAACGATTTTTTGTATGCTTGAGTTGGTGGGGGACAGTTTTTTTACTCCGAAAATACACAAAATCATTTGCTGAACCATAAAATGATTAAAAATGTTTAAAAAAAATTTCATGCATTATCAGAGTAAAAAAGATTGTCCACCTATCGCAATTGACGGCAATGGTCCTTCAAAAGGAGCATGATCGTTGCCGATAGGAACATTCTGAAAGGCCGGTACCAGTGAAATTCAAACAAGAGTTAAAAGTCGAATTTTAGCCGGAATCAAACCGACGACCGACCAAGTGCACACCCTTCAAAATAATTCTTTTTTTGAATTGACCTGGTATCCGCCTTTCAAAATATTCTTATCAGTGGCGAGCAAACCCTTTTAAAGGGGAATGGTCACCTGTTCAAAATTTGTCCCCACCAATTCGAAAAATTTCAGAATCATTGAACTTTTGTTTGAATTTTCAGCGTAGTTTCTAGCTAATATTCCTAAAATTAAATTTTAGGTCTTGTTTTGTTAGAAGGGAAGGTGAAAAATCTGTACAGAAGTTCAATGATTAGGAAAAATTTTGGAATTAGCAGGGGACAATTCAAAACAGATGGCAATGGCCCTTTTAAAGAGTAAATAAGTTTGTGTATTTTTAAGTCAATTTTGTCGTCAAAGAATTATGCTCATTGAGCGCAGAGGCATTTCCAAAGTTAGAATAGGCGGGAGAAAGTGCTATTATAAGTAATTCCAATTAAAATTACTGCAAAGAGTGCAGCGCTTGACAAAAAAGTATTTATTCCTCGCTAATTCAAATTTTTTGAAATGCTGCTGCGCCATATGGTCTATTAAGCACACTATTTTAGAAATCTGCTTTTTCTACACTTGGTTGTAACACTTGAAAAATGGTGAAGTTACTTGTATTGTCACTGCTAGTTGCTTTAACATCTGCAACACCTCCACATAGTCCCACTGACAAAGGTGAGATAAAAGTAGGGTGGGGTTATTGACAGAGCAATTTTTTTTTGAAAAATTTTTCGGACAATTTCTCGGTTAAAATATTTTTTCGCGAGCAAAGCGAGCGAAATCTTTTTGATCAACTGCGTACGTTACGTCGATAACTGTAGAATCTGTAGTGTATGGGGATAATTGGTCAGGATGATAAGTGTGCGTCGATGACTGCACAATTTCTCGTATACCGTATTTCCTCTTTCTCGAGAATTTTTTTGTTGGCCAATTATGAATAAAGCAAAAAAAAAGCTGTTAAATAAAAAAATCGACAAAAGTAAAAAAAACAAGGGAGGCCAAGGCAAAAAAATGTCCTCTGCTAGTATAGGGACAAATTGACTACCGTATTTATTCTAATAGAAGGCCAGTCTCTATTAGAAGGCCAGTCTCTAATAGAAGGCCACCCCTGGGGCCAAAACTAGGGGGTAAACCATGTTTTATTGCATTTTTAGCACAAAGCCAAAAAAAATTTTGGAGGTTGAAAAATAGAAGGCCATGGCCTTCTATTAGAATAAATACGGTATTTATACCTACAGTCGAGTTTCAATTTTACGGCACCCCTCAAGTTCGTTCCCGCATTGGGCCAGTCACTTTTTTAGCTCGATCTTTGAAACCTTTTGCTAACGTGATTTGCCAGTCTGATCCGAAATATCACAAGTATTCCGATTTTGACGGTCTTTTGCGAAAAGACTAAAGTTTTCGCTATTAAGACCACGAGTCTCGATTTTACGGCAATTACTTTCGAATAGAGGCGCAGTAAAATCGAGACTCGAAGTATTAATGGTAAAAATTTCAATCTTTTTGGAAATGACAGGCAAAATCGGAATCCTTGCAATATTTCGGACCAGACTGGCGATTCACATTTCACAAAAGATTTCAAAAATCGAGTTAAAAAAAGTGTCGGACCTAAGGCGGGAACAAAATTAAAAAGTTTTCGTAAAATTGAGACTTGGCTGTATTTGAAATGGTTAAAAATTATTCAGATAACCGAAGACAATACCTTATATTATTTTATTTCAGAAACAAAACACACAAAGCATCAAGTCTCGAACCAGTTTTTCCGGCAGAGATTGTTAACCCTGGAGATTTTGTCTATTTTTACCACTCAAAAGATCAAGCAGGGTGTTCTGATGCCCCGAAACATGCTGATGCCAAAAATGAAGCTGCTTCCGCAAGGAAAAATGCAATCGTTGCTTGTTCAGTCGTTGAAAAGTCCATTTTCCATGTGGGCATGATGGTCTCTGCCACCGAAATAGTGCATGCTACCACAGAGGGCGTCAAAAAGGAACTGTTAACAGAGGCTGTCAAAAGTCATAAACCCAATGAAGTAGAACTAACCTCTGTTAACCTTGACGAAGACTGGAAAAATGCAGCTGTTGAATGGGCTAATAATGAAATAGGGGCCGACTACAATGACATATTCTCACCCGATTTTATTAACTCTAAAGCAAAACGTTCTTTCTACTGCTGCCAGTTTGTCCAGGAAGCATATAAACAAACAAAACCAGGTAGCTTACAAATTGTTACGGTGTCTAGTTTTGGCCAAACCTCTTCGAATTTAAAACAAAATCCAGTCGGTATTAGAGTTTTGGGTGTTTTGTCGAGGCGTAATCGTTTTGCCAGTAAGATCTTTTTTGCCAATGAGATCACTTGGCCGGTGGTATGTTTTCGCCAATAGCTTCTCTATCTCAAGTATTGTTATTCCCTTGTCCGGCAAATTACCACTTATTCGGTAGCTCATCTCACTGGCTACTAAATGAGTGGTCAATTGCAGGACAAGGGAATAACAATACGTGAGAAAAGAAGCTATTGGCGAAAACATACCATTGGCAAAAAGATGCCATTGGCAAAAGTTTCATTGGCAAAACGATTACGCCCCTTTTGATCATAGATACATACAGTAAAATTAATGGAACTTATACAGTCAGACCTCCATATAATGGAAGCCCTTGGGACCTTGTAATGGAAAAACTACAAAGAATTGCGACAAAATACGTAGGGCTAGATGAAAATACTAAAAAAAAATCGTGTGAAATAATTAACGAATATACAGGATGTCCAAATTTTTCCGACTATTCTTTTGCTTCCACCTTTTTGAATTTGCGCTATTTCGAAGAGATCCTCTTTTTTGTCGGAAAGAGGAGAAGATGAGAATTTGTTTGACACCAAACACGTTACTTTTTGATAAAAAAATAGTTTGACTGATTTTGTCGAATTTTGTCATCTTTTTTTTCAAAAAGTGAACACCCTCATGTAGCGTTGCGATTCTAGTATTTGATGAGGTATCAACTAATGTTTCATCCTTGCAAAATGTAGCACAAAAGGTAAAAGAATAAAATAAGTCAGAAAAAAATTGGTTTATATTTTTACCTTTTTGTGCTACATTTTGCAAAGATCTTGTAGTAACTGATATTACATTAGAAGCAAGAAACGCTGGGCTACCTGATGGTGTTATCACTTTTGAAAAAAAAGATGAGAAAAGTTAGAAAAATCAGTGAAATAAAAATTTGCTCGAAAAAAGGATAACCCCTTTTTGACCACATTTCTGTGATAAATCCAATAATTTTTTTGTTAGATATTACCCTTGAAAACAAAAAAAACTCGAAATAATTGATAAAAAAAAGTTTTTTTAGATGATCAAGAGGACGCTTTCCCGGAGCACACACTCAATTTCAAAGATAAAGATGGAAAATTGATTGACCACTTCAAAAAGCATTATGAGGAAAAAAACCTTCCAATACCTCAAGACGTAAAAGGTTCTCATCCGTCTAAACAGCATACCGCAGCTTTTATTAAACATGTAGAAACAGTCAAAATTGTTCACTAGACAGAAAGCAAAAAAAAGGAATGAAAACAAAAGCAATTTAATTGTTGTATTGTTTTTTAAATATTTCGTTCCATGACTATATACCTCGTAGTATATCATTGTTGCGTAAAAAAAATTATTTCAAATTCGGCTTAATTTATTAACTATGGAATATGTTGCAAAACCGTATACAATCGACCCTTGATATAACCAGGGTGGCCAACTCTAATTTAAAAAAAGGCGTGAAAGTAAAAAATAGGACATCCAATTATGCGACGGTGAATTCATCTACACCGAATTCATCTACACTTTGGTATTCTGTTTGTGATCCTGCAAACTTATTTGCTTTGTCTTACAGAAGGTCTTTTCAATTGTGAAAAAGGCTTTAGTGGCTGGGATCAGGGTTCTCAGCTTAAACCTATGAATGGGCTCAAACACGTTTCCTTAATTCCGGTTTGTCGAAAAAACTTAGGCGCATGGTAGGTCAGTGTGGGTAAGGACGGACTCAACCCTGTTTTTGAGCTACCACTTGTGTAAACGCGCAGTCAAAACTAGGCTTGGTCTCCGGACCGAATCCGTACGGATTTTCCGGAATCCGGTCCGGTTTTTGACGACGAAAGAATCCGGAATCCGTGCGGTCTAGACTCCAAAATCCGGAATCCGTCCAGCACAAGTTCGAAAATCCAGAAAAATCCGGAAACTCCAAAAGCTCAAAATTTAGGCATTTTAGTCTCGAAAGAAAAAGTTTTGAATTTGTTAGTCATTCTTTAAGTAGTTCTTTGATTTCGATTTTTTTCTGTGGCCTCTTCTTGTCTCTCTTCTGATGAACTGCTTTTTTGAAAAATAGAATGTGCTCAGATTCTTTATGATCTCTAAAGCAGGTCGTCCTTTTATTTCTAGTCCATCAACATCTTTGGCCAGCAAACAGCTTTTTACTCATGCTAGGGACCAGGGTTTGCAAATCACGGGGATTTCGCCAACGGAGAATTTCACAGGGGAGGAGTTAGCCTTTTTCAATGACCTCTATTGGTGACCATAAAAAAATTTCACTTGTTCGTGGGGACATATCTGGGCTTCATTTTAAGTGTTACGCCTCAAACACAATGAGGAGTCTGTTTGCGGATGCTAAATCAGATTTGTAACTCGGAAAAGGCCATAATTTTTTTTTCAATTTTTCAAAAATTATTCTGTTATTATTATCTTGTAGCTAAGATTCAGGACTATCAGATGAGCATTTTATAATGTAGATGTCCTTAAAAAATTGAGATAAAAACATAAGACTCTGCCCAAGACTCCTGACTCAAATTCTAGTCAGGAGTCTTGGGCAGAGTCTTACATTTTTATCTAAACTTTTCGATAGAAATCCACATTATAAAATGCTCATCTGGTAGTCCTGAATCTTAGCTACAAGATAATAATAACAGAATAATTTTTGAAAATTTGAAAAAAAAATTATGGCCTTTTCCGAGTTACAAATCTGATTTAGCATCCGCAAAAAGACTCCTCATTGTGGTTGAGGCCTTAAACCAGAATCTGGTTACCAGATTACCAAAGATTTTCAGGCTACCAAGATTCGAAAAAACCAATCCTTGTGAAAAGACGAAAACTTGCCCATTTTTATTGTGATCCTGCAAAAAATTTGATTTTATAATGTGGCTCCCTTAATAATCGAAATGGAGCTAATATATGTCTCTGCAAAGAAGTAAAAACATTTGAATGGTTACTAATGAAAACCATTGAAAAAAGCTCCCGTGTGAAGTCCGACGTGAAAATTTCCCTTGTCATTTTCCAACCCTATAAACTATAACATTCCAGTAAAGAAGAGTATCACTTGGTGCAAACAACTCCACACAACTAATTTTCCTCAACAAAGCCCTAGAATATGCCAACTTCACTTATTGATTCAAATTATTCATTGCTTAACTTACATTGGAATTGTCATGTTCAAATAGACTAATTGAAAACTCGTCTTTTTCTAGTTTTTTGAAAATCCGGAATCTAAACCGGATTATGGTTTCGAAATTTCCGGAATCCGGATTTTTTGATAATCCGATCCAGAACTCAAACGCCAAGCCTAGTCAAAGCCAATTTCCGCGCCTTAATTTAATTTGAATTACTGTGATGATACCCCAGGGCTTTGAAACGTCCTTTATTTGAGACCCGAAATTTTTATAATTTTCGAGATTTTACGTCAAAATCTTTACTTTTGATACTCAATCCCACTGAGCACTGGATAAAATAGCCTTTTTTACAAAATGACCTTTATTTTACAAAAGGTCCTTTGTTTTAAAATTTTGAGTTTGGAGCCCTGTGATACCCCCATTAATTGAATTGTACCAAGTGTCTTTCTCGAACTGTCTTCCACCACCAGGGTTGTTAACCCTTCAATGAAGATCTTCATTGAGGATGAAGATGAGGATGAAGATCTTCATTATTTTTTGATTTTATTGAAGATTGAAGATTGAGGATGAAGGAGAAATTTTTTTTATTGAGGATTGAGGATGAGGATGAAGGAGAAAAATCTTGTATTGAGGATTGAAGATTGAGGATGAAGGAGAAATTTTTTTTTATTGAGGATTGAAGATCTTCAATCTTCAGTGGAGATGATCCCAAGTTTGAACTCTAAACTCCGGCATGGAGTTGCTTGGACCCGCCATAAATCGATTTCAAATTCCTACGAAAATAAGATGAAGACAGGGAAGATGAGAACGAAGCTATCGAGTACGACAATGAAGTTTCGTCTCCTGCAGGTTGGTTTTGTTGGTAATTCTATCATGGATGGTTATTCAGATGCCGAAGCTGACCCGTCTGGCGATATCTCTACTGGCTACTCCTGCGACGTCTGGAGCTGTGGAAGGTGCGTTCTCTGTGCTCGGCTACAACACCAAGGGATCCAAGATCAACACTGGGCAAGAGCATGGGAAGATGAAGGTGATGCTAACCTACAGCAGTTCGCTTATTGACATCTGACCCTTTTGTTTTTGGTTGATTGGCATTTTGTTGAATAAAATTTATTGAAGTGAATGTCTTCATTGTTTTTCGATTTTATTGAAGATTGAAGATGAGGATGAAGGAGAAATTTTTTTTATTGAGGATGAAGATTGAGGATGAAGGAGAATATTTTTTTTTATTGAGGATTGAAGATGAAGGCTTCAAAATTTTTTGCTTTAACAACCCTGTCCACCACTCTTTCGAGGTACTCTATTAGTAGTCTGGGTAGCCTTCATATTCTTAAATATTGATCCAGGTGTTTCGGCACTATCCAACTGGTTTATGTACTCTGTAGGGTATTTAGGTAGGATGCTGGAGAATGATACCTCTGAATAGTCATTTATTTTGATCTCCCTCAGCAGAAAGTCAAGGGGTGCACTTGGGTTTGCACGGTACTTATTGGGCTGGTCCCTCTCCCCTTATAGTACTATTTATGGTTTTTAATCTTTTTAACTTTTTTAGTTTCAAATTTGATATAAATTCAATCAATATTTATTTGTGTGAAAAGTATTACAGCAATGAATTCATATTACAGTGGTAGTCTCACGTATGTAGTCTTTTGAGCACTACTCCTACTTGAAGTAGTATTCTTTATACTACTTTCACAAAGGGGACTAGCCCATTAAGTACCGGCGGCACTTGAGGAAGGTGCCTTTAGGTGGGTTAAGAAGGTGGTGGTGCACTTGGGCTTTTACGATCTTTAAAATAGAGAAAGTAAAAGGGCACACCTTGGTTTAGGAAAACTTCTAAAACATTCCAAACAGAATGCCAAAATGTAGATGAATTCATCTAATGCCGTTTAAAACGTTTCGTCAGATTTTTATTGCACGCAAACTCAAAATTTAAAAAATTTCTGCTTGAGTCCGTCCTAACATACGCCGACCTACTATTAGCCTACTATTTTATCTAAAAATTCTAGGCCAAATTACGGGGACTCTGAAAAACGCATCATAATTTTAAATAGTTTGAAAAGTAGCAGCCAGTCGTGTTTTTTCTCTTGAAGATTTTGGCAGGGCCAGCTCAGGACATTAATTTGTGGGAAAATAATAATGCCAGGAAAAGGCCCTTCTAGGAAAACACGCATATAGGAAAAGTCCAAGCTAGGACAATTGACAACTGGACAATGTACTCTAGGACAACGGCCTTTTCGGAAAAGCGTCTTTTAGGAAAAGGGACACTAGGACAATATACTCTAGGACAATGGCCTTTTTGGAAAAGCGCCTTTTAGGAAAAGAGACACTAGGACAATGGACTCTAGGACAATGACGTTTTTGGAAAAGCGTCTTTTAGGAAATGGACATTAGGACAATTTACTCTAGGACAATGATGTCTTTGAAAACCGCATTTCAGGAAAAGGGACACTAGGACAATGGACAATAGGTCAATCGTGATTTTGGAAAAGCCCTTTTGGACAATTTCTAACTGTCTAAAACGTTCCTACAAGTTAATGTCCTGAGCTGGCCCTGCCAAGATTTTTACCTGATCCGACAAAACTTTCCTATTTTTTTCCTATTCCTATTCCTATTTTTCCTATTTCCTATTTTTTTCAAAAACTTTTCGAAAAATTACCAGAAAGAAGTCAGAAGTCAGCATGTTAAGCGACTTGACCTGAGCCCTGTCACGTGACTCGCTTTTGCATATTATCTTAAAAACATATACAGTTTTTACTTTTAAGAGGTTTGCTAGATTCTAACGGTCATTTTTTGGATAATAAATGCATAAAACTTTATAATCATTTAATTGGACACATATGTATGTTTATTACGCGACTCATACTACAGGAGAGCACGCCACCAGTGAAATAGGCATAAGCTTCAAATACTCGTTACCTTCAAAAAATTGACCGAAAAGTGGCCCAAGTGTTTTTTTGGCAAATCATTCCAATTGACCCCTTTTAGTTTATCAGCTTTTTTGGCTTGTTTCTTGATTAATCTAGCGTTGGTTTTTCGGTTGTAGCCGTTTTCCTGGCTTTGCTTTTATTGCATTGTGTGTGTTGTACGAAATAAACTAAAAAACTCCAGCACAACCGAGTACAGGTCTTTACTGACAACGAATTCGTGTCACCATTGTCAATTAAAAGGGGCTCCCCAGATCAGCTGAGTAGGAAAAGGGGGCTCGGTGGCGCAGTTCACAAGCGTTCGTGTTTTATGGTCATAAAATTCCGCATGCGTGCACTTTACCTTTTTTGGCGTATTTGACCAGTTTTAGGGGTAATTTGGTCGCTGTCTCGAATTACCCCTAGAACTGGTCAAACAAGACAAACAGTAGCGTTTCACCGCGTGGCGTGGAACCTGCGCAGCATTTTGGGCCATAAAACACAAACGCTTATCCACTGCGCCACCAAAGCCATTTTTTTATTATTCAGCTGACCTGACGAGTCCCTTTGAAACAGAACGGTTTTTTAATTTTAAAAAAATCATCGTCAAATTAAAAATTCGAGACAACAAACATTTAAACCTTGCTGTTATTGCTTGTTTATCATCTTGTATAGTTCTCGTCCTTGTGAAGGTTTCCTTGCTTTATTTTGAGTTGATTATAACAAATACGACTTTCAGCCACTAGCTATGCAATCCAACACTAATGCAGAAACTATTCCAAGTGCTCCTCTACCTCAACCGCTCTGAATCGGATGCCCTAGTCTTGATTAGCAGTCTTTTGAATGACTTAATCCAGCAGCATTTCCTTACTTCTCCGATTTATTTTATTGATGAATCAATGTTTGGGGACAATTGTACCGTAGAACTAGTCTAAATTTTTAAAACCTGTGAACTGTTACTTCTTGAAAATAAACAAAGTTGATCGGCGCCTTTCAGCACCTCAATGAAAAATCAATGAAGTCGATGAAAGAGCTAAATATCTCAACAATTTTTTCGAACTTACAACACTATCGGGCGCTATGGGCGCTACTAACACTACGGGCTACAGTCGAACCTCGCTATAATGGCACTCCCACTATAGTGGCACCCTGGGACCGATTTGGTTGGTTTTGCATCAAATAAGGCAAACTGACATCCCACTATAGTGGCACCTCGATACAGTGGCACCTCGATACAGTGGCACCTCTACTATAGCGGCACTTTATTTAGTCCCGAGTTATGAATTTACTCCCATTATAGTGGCACCTTCAAAGTCAAACAAGAAAACCTGTAAGACAAATTTTATGCATTCATGATTCACTTCTTCTTCAAAATTTATTCAGTCTCGTTTGTTTGATACTACCCTATATTTCCGCGTATAACCCATGGGTTATACGCTGGAGCGGGTTATCTTTGAGTGCGGGTTATCTATGGAGTGCGAGCTACCTGTGAGTACAATTAATTGAAATGGATAACTACTCAGTTTATTGAGATTCTGGTTAGTTAAAACAGCATTTTGTGTCCAGAACATGACAGTGTTAAGAACATGACTCTAGATTGGCAACAATGATTTTGTTTCTACTTTCACCTAACTCCAAGATTTTAGATTCTGGAGGTGGATACCGACTCAGGGCAGGTACAGCGAGGTTTTTCCCCTACCCACTCTTAAGCTAAATGATGTTAAATAAATTAGTTTATGACTTTTAAGGACAAAAAAAACAATAATACGATGGACACAAGGAAAAAAAATGTCACTAGGTGGAGTCGAACCAGGGAGGGTGCGGGTTATCTATGGGGTGCGGAAAATACGTCGGAATTTAGGGTATATTGAAAACTTGGTATTTGAGATTTAATTAACCTGTTTTAGTATTAACCCTCGAGATAGTGGCACTTGCAAATTGTTTCGGGCCAGCACCCTTTGCTATGGTGGCACACTGAGGCCGGTCACAGGGCGTGCCACTATGGCGAGGTTTGACTGTATTTCTACAGTGAAAATTCATGCACTTTCGATCTAGCGTATCTTTTATGCAAATGAGTGCAATAATCGAAGTTTAAAGGGCACTTTTTGAGAAAACACAGCCATATGAAAAAATCTGCTTTTGACAAAAATTAGCATATGAACCGGAAAACTTTCCTTTGCCACTGAGAAGTGACCACTCATTAGAAAGCCCGTTGAATGAGCAATCTTTCATGTGCATATGTTGCAAAAAAATTTCAAAAAAAACCTCGATTGCAATGTAATATTTAGAAAATCACATAACTGTAAAAACAAGTGAAATTAAGCATAATTGTTTTCGCACCAAAATAGCCTAATGTCAGAGAATTCAATTTTAAAACCCCGTACCCTAGAGGGTGATTGAAAAATGAACCCAATAGAGCAAATACGGTACCCGCCAACCATCAGGAAAGTATCCGAGGGATTGTGTGCGGGAAGTTTGTAGGCAGGAAGCGGATACCCAGGAAAAGGTAGCCAGGAGAGGATAAGGGGAATGAACCCAGTAAGGGGTAATGAGAGGGTATGTGATGGATTAACACATACCCCCATCAAATTTCGATCGAAACTTATAAATGCTGTCTTTTGACTGAAAAGTGCCATCTTTTACGTATTTTCTCTAATAGAGCCTTCGGGGGCTTTATTTTTGACTACCCTCCAGAGGGGGCTCTATTAGGAGGGGGGGGGGGTCTAATAGAGGGAGGGGCTTTATTTTTCACCTCCCGAATTTTCTAGCTTTGACGAAAAATTTTGATGGTCATTATCAAAACAAAAACTTTTTTGGCCTTATCAATAGCATACAATGCACGTCAATTATGGTATAACGATGATTCGATACGGCGGAGGGTTTATTCAACAGACGGCAAATTCAAAAACGGATAATTCAACAGTGGATTATGCAACAGTCGAGTTTTCGCCAATAATTGTTTTAACCCACTTTTTGACAACGTATCGAGCTGATTTTTTTCAGCATCAGTTCTTCTCGGCTATTTCTATTGATCCTGAAATAATCAGCTCGATATGTTGTCAAAAATTGGGTTAAAACAATTATTGACGAAAACTCCGACTGTTGAATAATCCACTGTTGAATTATTCGCTTTTTGAATTTTTCGTCTGTTGAATAAACCCCCGCCTTCGATACACATTGTGATTCGATACTGTGCCAAATTTTGCCTTGGTTCCCCCTGTTGATTTTTTTCAGCTTTTTGCGATTTATCAAATTTTTACGCACTTGGGCAAAATCTTAGGCTCAGTGTAAGCCAGCGCCCGTTAGGACGGACTCAAAGGTGTGGTTTAAACATAGTTTTTAAACTTTCGAAAAAAAAATGTATCGAATCGCATTATCGAATCACAATGTGTATCAACCCGTATGCCAGTCGTCAATTATACATAAAACTTGAATCTCCCATATTGTATTAGAGATGTTTCGTTTGTATGTCCACTTTTGATGTTTTTGGTTTTTTCAAAGAGGTTTTTAATTTTATTTTTTGGTCAATTTTTTTCAAATTGAAGCTTGGAATCTCAGCAGTAGATTAGTTGTTTCAGATTGCGCTGGCTGAAAATTCGTGTTGAAATTGTCGTCGTCAAAACTTTGTTTTTCAGAGCTACAAAAACTCTGAGATTCGTGAAAAGGATGTTTGTGGGCGATAGTTTGGCCTGTTCTATAGAAGTTATTTTTAAAGTTTTATAACTTTTGAATAGCTCTGAATGGGCAGGTATGCACTATGTTTCTTTTTAATTTTCTGAAATTTGAAAAAGAAGTATTGCCAATCATTAGAGACTTTTTGATGTTTTGCGTGAGCATATTTTTTGATTTGTTTTTTCATATTTTTTAATTGTATCATTTTCAAAAGTTACATTTTCACCTTGATCAAGGCGGTATTGGTCCGCCGACAGCCGGTCCCCAGAGCTAGCTTTTGTATTAAGGATCTTGAAATGGTCGCAAAAATTTGCATTCTAATTAAGTTTTTATTGAAAATTTCTAAAAAGGCATGTTATTGAGCCTTTTTCGAAAATGAAGGGGGGGGCTCTATTAGAGACGGAGGCTTTATTTTTACACTACCCTCCAGAGGGGGCTCTAATAGTAGGGAGGGGCTTAATTAGAGGAAATACGGTAGTTGGAAAGTGCCGTCTTTTTTGCGTTTTAGAGAAAAAAGTTGAATAATGGCAGATATTTGAACAATTTTTTCAAAGTGATCAGACTAGGTAGCCTTGCAACTCAAGTTTCTAATGGCGTATCATTTGCTGCAACATCTTTGCAAAATGTAGTATAAAAATGATAAAATATAAAGCAAGTCAGGAAAAATGTTTTATTCATACTTTTTAACAACACAAAATAGGCCGCTAGAAACCAGAGTCGCAGGGCTACCTGATAGTGTTATAAGTTCGAAAAATTGTTGAGATATTCAGCTCTTTGACTAAAACAAAACAAAAAGACGGCACTTTTCAGCTAAAAGATGCATTCTCGGTCAAAAGACGGCATTTTTAAGTTTCCACCTAACCCGGTGCTCACATAGGCGAGTCGAGGTCGAGCTCGGGTTTTCTCAATCTTTTTGGTGATCAGAGAGAAATTTTTCTGTAAAATTTCAAAATACCATAGAGGCGCCGATAGGCGCCTGTGGTCCTTAGTAAAAAATAAGTCACGAGAGAAATAAATTTCTGGTCCGCGTCTTAATTGCAGTGTAACACGCTGGCATGTCCCAATTGCATTCAAGCCAACAAATCTTAGCCAGCCGTATGTCAATGAGGAGTATATTGATGAGAGACTCGACTGTACAGTCAAACCTCGATATAACGACACCCCCCAAAGTTCGTTCCCGCCTAGGGTCCGACACTTTTTTTAACTCACTTTTTAAACTTAACTTTTTTTAAACTCAGTTTTCGAAATATTTTATCAATTCTGTTATGACAGTCTGGTCCCAAATATCGTGAGGATCCTGATTTCGCCGATCATTTTTTTAAAAAGAACAAATTTGGGTTAAAAAAGTGAAAACTCGATATAAGGACACCTGTTTTAAAAAAAGAGGTGTCGTTATATCGAGTTTTCACTTTTTTACCCAAAATTTGTTCTCTTTAAAAAAAACGATTGGCAAAATCGGATTCTCACGATATTTGGGACCAGACTGTAAAAAATGGAATTGGCACAATCATTCAAAACGGAGTTTAAAAAAGTGTCGGACCCTAGGCGGGAACGAACTTTTGGGGTGTCGTTATATCGAGGTTTGACTGTAAAATAATATCTGAAAAAGGCGAGAGCCAAATGCGTGCCTTGTGCACCTGGCTCAGGGTAGGCCAGCACACGTTAGCACACACTCAAATAGATGTGTTTTGATTGCACTCGAAAACATAGATGCAGACAAAAATAGAGGTGTACGTATGGCAGGCATCTTGCACCAAGTTCTTGTAGGCAAAGCCACCAGCTCCCCCCCCCCCCCTCTCATTTTTTGGATTTTCAAAAAGGAAAAAACACCAAGTAGAGATGCAGACAAATATAGATTTTCAAGACACCAAAGATCTAATACTAAAGAACGTTTAAACAAGCCATTTGAAAAAATGGCTTTTCGATAGAGGCGAAGTGAAAAACATAAAAATACACGCAAATACAGGGTGTCCCGAAAATTTGGTAGGATTTTTTTTGATATGACATATATTCTAAGCAGTTTTTATAAAATTATATCTTGACACAGATAAGAAAATTTTCGGTTTCACAGAGTAGACAAAAAATTACGGACATTTAAAAAAAGTGCAGATTGTTTTGTGCTGTAACGAATGCATCTCTTAGGCCGCTCATTTAGCCAGATCATTACATTTATGAAACACTCGCTGAACAAACAAGAGGAAAGAGCTTTTTCGTCATGAAAGCCAATATACTAATCTAACAAGTGATATTATTTCAGAACGAAGGAACGCTTTGTCAAAAATACATATTTTGGATTTTTTAAAAAAAAACGTCTATCCCTAGTAATTCAAAAAAAAACAGTGAGATAAATGGATACAAGCAATTGCTTTGGTATTGCACAAAAAATAACACTAAAAAAATTATAGTGAAAAGCTTAAAAACACACCCTGTAATATTATACAGCAGTATTTAAGATTTCTGCCGCTTTGACCATTTGACCACTTTTTTATTTGGGAATTGGGAAATTCTGTAAACACCAATCCACTCAGAATCGAAAAGCGATTTTTTCTGGTATAAAATGTGAAAAACACGATTTTCGCCTGTTCTCCTTGTGATTTCGGTCCTTGTCTATGGATGACCTATGGATAAGCAACGGCCAAACTAGAAGGGGGACCAAGCTAAAATCGCGTTTTTCACATCACAAGAAAACGATACTTTGGATTCAGAGTGGATTGGTATTTACAGAATTTTAAAATTCGGACAAATATAAAAGTTATGGTCAAAACAGAACGGCAGAAATTGACAGCCCAACAATACTATTGCATTACAGCTAAAATTCAAAAAAACATTCAAAGCTGCCCGATCGCGTGCCTGAGTCTGGTGATTGCATTTAATTGTGCTGATTTTGTCAAAATTTTGTCTTGAAACTAGAAAAAAGATGTTAAAATTAAAAATGGAGTATAATTAATTGATTCATTGTCAATAGAATAGTTGGTTTACAACTAAGAAAAGCACTTAAAGGGCCATTGCCGTCTCCAGCAACGGTTTTCCCCCGCCAATTCATAAAAATTTCCTAGTCACTGATCTCTTAACAAAACCTCACCTAAAATAAATTCTAGGCCTTGTTTTCTTAGAAAACCAAGCTGAAAAATCTGTACAGAAGATCAGTGACTAGGAATTTTTTTGAATTGGCGAGGGACAATTCAAAATGTGTGGCCATGGCCCTTTAACAAAAAAGCAGCCAAATTCTATTTTTTTTCTTATAAGTTCAAAAAAAGAGACCCAAAAAAACGCCCAAATTCTCAGATTAGGTGGCACATTTCTCATATAGTTGTTAGGAAATTTTAAAAGTACACGCTATCAAAAAATTTTGGGCAAAAAAAAGTTTGCAGAATATTTGCGAAACCCTGTAAAAACATCATCACATATTTTGCAGGCACCTAAGAGAATTATAAAATCCCCATTTCTCTGCCTCTCTGCATCTATCTCTTGCAACCCCCATCTCAAAATTGTGTTTAGGAGATGCCTTGGTCTACCAATCTTCGATGCAAGATGCCTGCCGTGTAAAAATCAATTTTTGTCTGCATCTATGTATCTCGTGTTACTCCAATATCTTACTCTAACATTTATTTTGTTGATGCTATTTTGCCAGAGTTCTTTGAAGTCGCTTGTTTGTTATTCGAATCCATACTCTGCTCTATTACAGGGTAGCCACGAAATTATTCGATTTCGAAATGCTATTATTTTTGCTTTAGCGGTATTTCGACAGCAATTTTTTTTCGCGATTGTCTCAAATGAGGAGTTAAATATAGCGAAAAATTTTGACGATACTCGTTTTACCCCTCCCAAAAAAGCTACTCAGTTTCACTCCTCCCAATAATTTTTTAGGGGTACCTGAAAGCATACTTTTTGAAACAAAAGCTAGAATCAGTAATGGTTTGCCCTGAGCAAAGCCTAAAGAATAACCCTAATGCTAAGCCTAAAAATAATTGGGAGGTGTAAACGAGTAGCGCCAATTTTTTAAAAATTTTTGACATCGAATTTAAAAATTGTTTGCATTAGTTTCCCCATGTTTGAATATCAGATTTTCCACTACAGTCAAACCTCGATATAGTGGCCTTAAAAAAAATCGGAAAATTCTGGGGTCACCCTGCCCTGCTCTACCTCATCAATGACGCATAAGGAAAGGAAAACATGTACTCAATACTCATTAACAAATTGACACAGGATGGTACGGTGCTTGCACCATCGATTTCAAAAGAAAAAAAAACAAGTGTGCACAATCTCGAAAAATGACAGGCCATAAATAGCTGCAAATTTTTCAGATTCTCACATTCAACCTCAGTTTTAACAGTGTTTGTCTCAAAGTTTTTTTTTGTGGGAATACTTTATTTTGGGCAGTTTTTCTTAAATCTTATATTTATGCGGTTATGGTTGAAAACACTCGTCAAAAACTTCAAAATTTGTTGCTTTCGTTGGTTATCTTGGCCATTTTTACGTTTTAAACCAGCATGCGATTCCAGTTTCTAATAACATGTCTATTGGCTTGATGTGTAAAAGCGGAATAAAATTTTTGACGCTACTTGGATAAACCCCCCCCCCCAAATCACTTTTTTTAAAAGTGTTTAAAACACCCTATATCGACTCAAAATCGCCTCAGGAATTCAAAAAAACATTATTTTTTGAGTTTTGGACCAGAACTTCTGGTTAATGAAAAAATTGACTTTGAGACACTTTTAAAATTCGACACTTTTTATTCAAAAATCGGACGGAGAATTCACTAATTTTGACGATGTTTTCAACATTGTTTTTAAAGACGGGTTTTATTAAGCGCAGCAGTTTTTCGAAAATTCGAATTGCGGGAAACAGTAAAATTTAGTCATCTGAGTGATTTCAAAAGGCTGTAGCTGAAATGCACGCTCAAAAAGTCTGAATTTCTCCTCTAATTACTGAAATTCCATCTCTAATTTTATATTTTCAATTTTTATCGGAATTTTCATCGTAACTTTTTTGAGGTTTTGCATTAGCTCGTAGCCCTGGCTCTTAGCTTTCAAATAAGCTTATAAACTTTGCTGAATTATTTGAGAACGTAGGGGTCTAGCGATTTTGAAAAAAATTGACATTTTTTTTTTCAAAATTCTTAGATTCCTGTGTTCCTCAAATCATTCAGCAGAGTTTTATAGCTTATTAGAAAAACCAAGATCCAGGGTTCAAGCTAATGCAAAACCCTTAAAAAAAGCTACATAAAAATGCCAATAAAAATTAAATATAAAATTAGAGGGGAATTTCAGTAATTAGAGGAGAAATTCATACTTTTAAGGGTAAATTCAATTTTAGCCTTTCAAACGGGTAGATAAAAAGCACTGTTTACCCAATTCAAATGTTCGAAATGGTACTGCTTTATTCAACCATACATTATTTTAGAGATCTTCTTTTCTACTCTTGGCTGTAAAAAATGATAAAATAGTTGTGTTGTCACTGCTAGTTGCTTCAACATGTGCAACGGGCCACAAAGGTCAATCATCCCACACAGGTAAGATACAAACATTTTGTTAAAACATGAGTTTTCGAAATAATGACAGTTGGATCTACTTCTTTAAAAAACCAATCAAAGGCAGTGGTATTTTGCGCAAAACTGGGTTTTTACCCTTAAAGTTTCTAGCAAGAACTTGCAAAATTAGATCTTAAAACAAAAAATTCTAAATTCATAATTTTGGTTTTTCTGCAATATTCTGCATCATGCGAAAAAATTACAGACTTTTAAGGGGTGACTATTTTCGGTCATTCTGAGTCAGAATGACCACCCACTTATTCTGACTCAGAACAATACCCATCGAGTTAACTGTAGAATTTCTCGAGTAACATCGAGAAATTATGTCTCAGAATGATACCCTCTGAATTAAACTGTAGAATTTCTCGTAGACTATTGTAGACTGTTACTCAAGAAATTCTAGAGTTAATTAGATGGCTTCATTATGAGTCAGAATGCGTGGGCGGTTATTCTGACTCAGAATGACCAAAAATAGTCAACAGGACAGAAACACGCCTTACCCTCTAAAAGTCCAGTCAAAAAAACAAAAAGTTTACTTGAAGGCCTTTATATGAAACTTTTCGACCATCTTTTTTGAGTATGGCATTTCAATTAGTAAATAATGTTGAATCCTTAATTTTCACAGTCCAGGGCACTGACCACATAATTGACGAAGGGAAATAGTGTTTTCGATGCCGTACTATGGGTTTGTAACATAATAAGTTCTGTCGGTTTTTTGTTCATGAAGATTTTGTTTCAATGTAAATATTTCTACCATTACTTTATATGTCATTTTGTAGAAAAGAACTCCTATTTCATCGCCTCTATTTCAGATTTCACAAACAAAATGTTGATTTTTAGCCTTTAAGAAATGAGCTTCAACTTAAAAAAAAGTAATTTATCTCCGACATCTTTAGAACTAGTCAAAAAGTTCAGTCATTGTTAGGCGCTGCAGCATAACTTAGCACCATGTTGTAGCGCAGATTACGAGCTTAAAATGCATTTTACAGAATGATTTTTGAAAATCTGAGTATTGAGATTGACTGTTTTTAAAAAAGCAAATTCTTCGCAAAATGACTGAAATTCAAGTTTCTTAATTTTTTTTCCGGATTTCAGTCATTTTTTGAAAATTTGCTTTTTTTAAAACAGTCATATCTCAATACTTAATTTTCAAAAAAACCATTCTGTAAAATGCATTTTGAAGCTCTGAAATCGGCGCTACAACATGGTGCTAAGTGTGTTGCAGCGCCTAACAATTGACTGAACTTTTGACTAGTTCTAAAGATACCGGAGATAATTACTTTTTTTAGTTGAAGCTCATTTCTTGAAGGCTAAAAATCAACATTTTGTTGTGAAATTGTGAAATCTGAAATAGAGCGATGAAATAGGAGATTCTTTTCTACAAAATGACATATAACAGTATGGTAGAAATATTTTACATTGAAACAAATATTTCATGAACAAAAACCGACAGAACTTAGTTTACAGTCCCATATATTTTTACTCGATAAAATAGATCATAAAACCGCATATCAAAATTTGACTTCTACAAAAAGTTATTACCGCCCAAAATTGGTTTGAAATGCGTAAAACACCCTGTAAATACTTTAAATTCTTTTATATTTAGAAGCACACGCCGCATCATCGAGCTCCAAAACATTCTTTTCTGGAGCAACTGTCAACCCTGGAGACTTTGTCTTTTTCTATCACTCAACAAATCCAGCAGGATGTTCTGATGCCACAGAGATTGCTGTTGCCAGAAAAAATGCGATTGTTGGTTGTTCGACAGCTAATTTTCTATATACCACGTGGCAATGATGGTCTCTCCACCGAGATAGTGCATGCTACAAAAATAAAAAGGTGTGATAAGAGAGTCGTTAGCAGCAGCTGTGAAAAGAGAGAAACCTGATAAATAGAGCTAACCCTTGTTGGTCTTGACACAAAGTGGAAAAACAAAGCTGTGGAATGGGGCTGGGAAGAAAATAGGGGCCGGATACAATCCACTCTTTTTGCCCATTGTGAGAACGCTGAAGGACGTTGTTACTACTTTCGAGTTTGTCCAGGAAGCATACATAGAAACTAAAGAAAAAGTAAGTTCAGTTATCATTGCAGTACGTCTTTTATGGTCTGTGATTACAAATCTTACACCTTTCTCCCAGTTCAGGGTTCGTAATCGTCCTTTTTAAAAAAAATTGTCCTTTTTTCGGGACTTGAAATATTTTTTATTTTTGAAGTTTTTTAGTCAAAAATCTTTTTTTTTCGCTCCAAAATAGCAATAGGCACTGGATGAAAAGAAAAAAAATATTTTTTTACCCCAAATGTCCCTTTTTTCGATTTTTAATCATTAGGAACCCTGCCATAGTCGAATTTTTTTTCTGAAAAAAATAACCACAAATTAATTCCTTATCTAACCACTTTTTCTGCTCAACACGACAAACAAACAAAACACATTTGTGACACTCCTCTTTAACTGTAGTAATATTTACGCACCGAATTAGGAACGGGTTTAAAAAAAAAAGCATGCCCACGCTAATAGAGGTGGTGCCCGGGTATTCAAATTTTTTTCCTAATCATTGAACTTCTGTACCGATTTTTCATCTGGTTTCTAAAGAAACCCTCACTCCCCTACCTGCTGGCAAATTTACGGTTGGACGAATTTTACCGCTTGATGAAATTTGTGGAGAGCCTCACCCCCCCCCCCATTCCCTGCGCCTCCGAAGGGAATTTTCATGTGTTTAAAGTGTAAAAAATGCCTAAAATGTCTTTTGAGAATTTCAAAAATTTATTTGAGGGGGAGGGGGTATACTCCGGTAGGTCGAAATTTTTCAAAAGGCCAAAAGTTTAGAAATAATGAAAAGCTTAATTGAAACGTTTTTTTATTATGACTTTTGTATTGCTAATTGAATTACAAGTGTTTTGAATCTTTTTAGATGAAGCAGACCCTTTTCCGGAACACAACTTAATTTTAAAGATGCTAATGACAAATTAATTTGATCACTGGGAAAGATCATTATAAGAGAGCAGGACAGGAAATACCACACGGCAAGCCTGGCTCACACCCTTCTAAAACAGCGTACCGCGAAATTCCTCACACCTGTAGCTGCAGAAGTGATCGAAAACATCAAAGCAATTAGATACAAGAGAGAAAATAGCAAGAAAGCAAAAACAATTAGTTTTTATATTGCTTTTAATATTTCATTCAAGTATATACCTCGTCGTATATCATTGTTGCATAAAAAAATTATATTTCAGTGTCACTGCGATGTAAATTAAAGTGGTTGTAAAACAGTATGCAGTCGACTGTAGATATAATTAGGCTGACCAATCCAAATTTTTAGAAAATGCGTGAAACTTTTTAAAAAAAATCAGCATTTGCACTCTTTTGTTGACAAAACAGGGGTCATGGCATCAAAATGCCAAACGGACCGAAATACCGACATAATTTTTTTTGGGAATTCATTTTGTTGCTGTTTCTGCACTTTTTGATACATTTAGGCTTAGGCTCAGGGTAGGCCAGCGTATTTTTAGAGCGGGGCTCAAACGTGTATCTCCAACTTGAAAAAATAGCAAAAATATGAAAAAAACAGCAAAAATTTGAATTCCTGCAAAAAGTTATGTTGGCATTCCTGGTCGATAGCATTTTGGCGTTGGCATTTTATCCTACAACCAAAACACGGCTGTACACCGAAATATACGCGCCAATTTGGTGCTTGGTCGTTTTGGTACGAAATTTTTTGTGCTGTTACCAAAAAATTACTTACCGAATAGCCGCGTATTAAAAAATCTCTTACCAAAATACCGTTTTTCGCCTGCTGTCAATCGAAAAATGTCTTATGCCTTATCACAATTGCAAGTGTAGTGTAAATGTTTTTGGTTTGTGAACACCCTTACATTTACATTTACCCCTTCACAATACGAATGTAAATGTAAATGAAAATTGAATTCAAGTATTTTCAGAGAATACTAAAAGTGCTTTATGATGATGAGGAGTTCGATTCTAGTTATAAAAACTTAAAAATTGGTAGTTGGGTTAAAAAAAACTGAATTTTGGAAATAAAAGTGAGGGTAAGTCAAAATTTTCATTTACATTAGTATTGTAAAGGCGTAAGTGTGAATGTAAATGTTTTTATTATGTGAAGAGACCTTACATTTACTTCACACTTACAATTTGATAGAGCCATTACTAAAAATCTCTTACGAAACAATTTATACTAAAAAATTTCAAACATGTTTGAGTCCATCTTAACATACGCTGGCCTACCCTGCGCCCAACCACAAGCCTAAAAACCAAGTAGCTATATATCATTTTCAGTTTTTTTGGCCAAATTAGGTCTATGAGTTGGGATTGAGGCAAAAATTGAAAAATAATAATTCAGTGGAGCATCGTTTAAAAACTTTTTTTGATATTTTTTCCAGAATCAGGGCATTAATTGGACTTATCCTACGAAATTTTTTTTTGTATCCAGTCGTTGTGTATCCAGTTGTTGGTAGAGTCGACCCTCGATCTAGTGACACCCCCTGGGACCGACTCTCAGGTGTCACTATATTAAGAGTGTCCTTGTATCAACATAATTGAAGACATTAAAGAAATCAGTTAACTGTCTTTGTTTTCGACTTTCGTTCGCTCTGATAGAAGAATTCATCCAAAGCTTTCCTGTGACTGAGAATGGCAGGCTCGCACTGTTCTTCTCTACGAGCCGACGCGGCGAGATTGAAGGCGGCTTCGAAAAAAAAGGCGCGCTTATTTAAAAATGTGACCGAAATTTGAATGTGTCATTATATCGAGAGTTGATTTATGGTCAGTGTTCTAGCTCAAGATGTCACTATTGTTGCGTCTTCGACGCAAGTGATGTCTACAAAATTCTTCACTTCCCAGTCTGGGGTTTGGTGGCCTACTGGTTAAGGCATTTCCCTGCGGATCCAAAGGAGTAGGATCAAATATCCCCTCCATTCCCCTTTTTCCAATTCACGAGCTGTTTTGCCGTGGCCGCTCGCGACACTATATTGGGAGTGAACTTCGTCGAGTTTCTTTTCGGCCAACCAATTTTCTTTCAAGGTGTCACTATATCGAGAGTGTCACTATATCGAGAGTCGACTGTATACCGATCAAATATGGATCATGGTCTACTCCAGCTGCTTCAACAATGGTAAAACTTGAAGTGCTTGGGCTGTGATTCATGGTTGAGTCTCGAATCGAAACGGTAATAAGTCAAAGTAGTTGAGATAAACTATAACTTGAATCACTCTGTCTTGAATCATGGTCTAAACATCTTCCATACTTTAATGGTCATCTTTCACGTGTCATGGTCATGATTTTTCGTCATATTTTTAGCGTACAATAATTTTTTTAGGATACGTTCAAGCCCTATTCACAGCTAACCAAAAAAAGGCCCAAGTGCACAAGTGCCCAAATTTTCGTTACTCTTGGGAAGTCACTCTATTAGAAAAAATGCGGCGATCTGTTCTAGATGGTTGTGATCACGAATTTTTATTTTGTGCTATACTCAGGAATGGTATTATTCTTTTTTGAGAAATTGTCTTTTTTGCTTTGTCGTTTTTTGTCCTTCGGCTGCAGTAACGAATCCCCCACCACGCAGAGTGTTCGGATGGAAGAGATAACCTAATATTCGTGTTTCTCGACCCCGATTTCATGTTTCACGTGTTCTTTGATTCTGAGATAAAAAAATTGAAACACGAGAGGAGGGGGGGGGGTATCATAGTTCTTTAGTCAAAATTTGAATTGGCGCCTTTTGAACTTCAAGCTCTATTTGATAACTAACAGATAAACTCTTTAGTAAACTCACAAACAAACTTCCAGTAGCTTTTGGTCTTTCTTGGTTGGGATTCTGGGCGATTCAAGTCGTTTACAGACTGGAACATATGAATCCCTGCAAAATTTAGACTGTTTTGACTAGAGTTGTGGTATTTCTTGAAAGTTAAAAACTGGGAAATGTTTCGGGAAATTTCCCAGCAAAATAGGAAACTATTCAGCCACAGTTAACTGAAAAGCCGGGAAAAGAGATTCTGAGTAGGCTTAAGCTACTCCCCCTCCTCTCCCTCCGTCAGTGTTTTCGAAAAAGCCGCCATCCCTTTTTAATTTATCGATTTTCGGAAAGTTTTCGACAGGTTACCGATAACTTCCGATGAGTATTAGTTTGTTGGATGTATTATTTTTGGTGTCAATGAATTATTTGCTGAAAGAGGATTAGATATTGATCAAAAACGAGTATTGTTCAACAAATGTTAACTATATTCCTATTTTTTTAATTTTCCGAAAATTTCTATTTTGCCGGGAAATTTCCCAGTCGGCTCTACCAACAACTGGATACAACGACTGGATACAAAAAAATTCGTAGGATAAGTCCAATAATGCCCTGATTGTTGAAAAAAATATCAAAAAAAAGTTTTTAAACGATGCTCCACTGAATTATTATTTTTCAATATTTGCCTCAATTCCAACTTATAGACCTAAATTTGCCAAAAAAACTGAAAATGATATATAGCTACTTGGTTTTTAGAATTGTGCTTGGCGCAGGGTAGGCCAGGGTATGTTAGGATGGACTTAAACATGTTTTCCAAACTACGGAAAAGTAATAAAAAAAAATCTTTGATAACTTTCTGCACTAAGCAGAGGAAATGTATGAAAAGTGTTTTAGTCGTAGGGCAGTCATTTGAATCATCACAAATCAATCATGTGATTTACAAAAACAAAACTGCTTGAAAAAGAGTCAAAACAAAATGATAACGCAATAAGACCGCATCATGAATCACACTCTTACCCTTAAATTGGCAGATTTCTGATGCATCAATAATTTTCTTGGTCGATTAGTCGTAAGTTTTCTAAATTTATTGAAACGCCTGTTTTGGTGGCTGTACACCGAAATATACGCGCCAATTTGGTACGCGGTCGTTTTGGTAGGAAATTTTTAGTGAGAATTGTTTCGGTAAGAGATTTTTAGTAATGGCTCTATCACAATGTAAGTGTAAATGTAAGTGTGAATGTAAGGTCTCTTCACAATATAAAAACATTTACATTCACACTTACGCCTTTGCAATACTAATGTAAATGAAAATTTTTGACTTACCCTCACTTTTATTCCAAAATTCAGTTTTTTTAACCCAACTACCAATTTTTTAAGTTTTTATAACTAGAATCGAACTCCTCATCATCAATAAAGCACTTTAGTATTCTCTGAAAATACTTGAATTCAATTTTCATTTACATTACATTCGTATTGTGAAGGGTAAATGTAAATGTAAGGGGTGTTCACAATACCAAAAACATTTACACTTACACTTGCAATTGTGATAAGGCCATAAGACATTTTTCGATGACAGCACGAAAAACGGTATTTTGGTAAGAGATTTTTTAATACGCGGCTATTTCGGTAAGTAATTTTTGGTAACAGCAAAAAAATTTCGTACCAAAACGACCAAGCACTAAATTGGCGCGTATATTTCGGTGTACAGCCGTTTTGGTTGTAGGATAAAATGGAAACGCCAAAATGCCAACGACCAGAATGCCAACATAACTTTTTGCAGGAATTCAAATTTTTGCTGTTTTTTTCATATTTTTGCTATTTTTTCAGTTGGAGATACACGTTTGAGCCCGCCCTAAAATACGCTGGCCTACCCTGAGCCTAAGCCTAATGTATCAAAAAGTGCAGAAACAGCAACAAAATGAATTCCAAAAAAAATTATGTCGGTATTTCGGTCGTTGTCATTTTGTGCCATGACCCCTGTTTTGTCAACAAAAAAGTGCAAATGCTGATTTTTTTTTTAAAAAGTTTCATGGATTTTCTTAAAAATTGGGATTGGTCAGCCTAATATATCTACAGTCGACTGCATACTGTTTTACAACAATTTTAATTTACATCGCAGTGACACTGAATATAATTTTTTTTTATGCAACAATGATATACGACGAGGTATATACTTGAATGAAATATTAAAAGCAATATAAAAACTAAATTGTTTTTGCTTTCTTGCTTTTTTCTCTTTGTATCTAATTGCTTTCATGTTTTTTAATTACTTCTGTAGCTACAGGTGTGAGGAATTTCGCGGTACGCTGTTTAGAAGGGTGTGAGCCAGGCTTGCCGTGTGGTATTTCCTGTCCTGCTCTCTTATAATGATCTTTCCAGTGATCAATCAATTTGTCATTAGCATCTTTAAAATTAAGTTGTGTTCGGGAAAGGGTCTGCTTCGTCTAAAAAGGTTCAAACACTTGTAATTCAATTAGCAATACAAAGTCAATAAATAAAAACGTTTTCAATTTGAACTTTTCATTATTTCTAACTTTTGGCCTTTTGAAAAATTCCGACCCTACCGAAGTGTACCCTCCCCTCAAATGAATTTTTTTGAAATGCTCCAAAAGACCATTTTAGGCATTTCCTACACTTTAAACACGATGAAAATTCCTTCGGAGGCGCAGGTGGATCGGGGGGGGGGGCGGCTCTCCACATATTCATCAACCGAAAATTCGTCAACATACAAATTCTCAACCACAATTTCATCAAGCGGTAAATTTGTCCACCGTAAATTTGCCAGCAGGTAGGGAGTGAGGGTTTTATTAGAAAGCAAGTTGAAAAATCCGTACAGAAGTTCAATGATTAAGAAAAAAAATTGAATTCCCGGGCACCACCTCTTATTAGCGTGGGGATGCTTTTTTTTTAAACCCGTTCCTAATTCCGGTGCGTAAATATTACTACAATGAAAAGTGTTCACAAATGTTTTTTTGTCGTGTTGAGCAGAAAAAGTGGTTTAGGAATTAATTTTGGGTTATTTTTTCAGAAAAAAATCCGACTATGGCAGTGTTCCTAATGAAAAATTTCGAAAAAGGACATTTGGGTAAAAAAAATATTTTATTTCTTTTCATCCAGTGCCTATTGCTATTTTGGAGCGAAAAAAAAGATTTTGACTAACAACTTCAAAAATAAAAGGTATTTTAGGTCCCGAAAAAAGGACAAATCTTTTTAAAAGGACAATTACGAACCCTGAACTATGGGAGAAAGGTGTATAGATTTGTAATCACAGACCCATAAAGACGTACTGCAATGATACTGAACTTACTTTTTTCTTTAGTTTCTATGTATGCTTCCTGGACAAACTCGGAACAGTAGTAACAACGTCCTTCAGCGTTCTCACAATGGGGCAAAAAGAGTGGATTGTATCCGGCCCCTATTTTCTTCCCAGCCCATTCCACAGCTTTGTTTTTCCACTTTGTGTCAAGACCAACAAGGGTTAGCTCTATTTTATCAGGTTTCTCTCTTTTCACAGCTGCTGCTAACGACTCTCTTATCACACCTTTTATTTTTGTAGCATGCACTATCTCGGTGGGAGAGACCATCATTGCCACGTGGTATATAGAAAATTCAGCTGTCGAACAACCAACAATCGCATTTTTTCTGGCAACAGCATCTTCTGTGGCATCAGAACATCCTGCTGGATTTGTTGAGTGATAGAAAAAGACAAAGTCTCCAGGGTTGACAGTTGCTCCAGAAAAGAATGTTTTGGGGCTAAATGATGCGGCGTGTGCTTCTAAAATAAAACAATTTAAAGTATTTTACAGGGTGTTTTACGCATTGCAGACCAATTTTTTTGGCGTAATAACTTTTTGTAGAAGTCGAACTTCTGTATGAAGTTTTTAATCTATTTTCCTCGGTGAAAATTTGGTACGGCATCGAAAACACTATTTTTCGCTTCGTCAATTCTCTGGTCAGTGCCAGAAGGACCAACAAAAATTAAGGCTTCAACATTATTTATTAATTGAAATGTATACTCGAAAAAAATCGGTCGAAAAAGTTTCATATAATAGAGATTCGTTGAAGGATTATGAGGCCGTGCAAAATGTATTAGGCACAATGATGAAAACAGGAATTAGTGCTGGCTGCATCTCAGCTAGGTTATGTGTCGTTTTTGGATTTTAATGAAATGTTCATAGTTGCGAAGATTGCAAGGATGAGCAGGATGTAATTTCATAATATTTGCGTTATTATGTTTAGTCAGCGATGTGGAACGATGAAAAATTAAAATCAAGAGGATGCTTTCTTTGCATTCAAAAGCAAAGTAGACCAAATTTATAAGTAAATGAAGCTGCGAGAGTGAAGACAACTCTTAAACCTATCAAAAAGCCTTCCATTCCACTTTTTGTTTCAGATGAGCAAGAATTAGTTCGAAAAAATCGACTTTCCGCTCGAGACAATTTTTGAAATGTTCCTGATCTAAAGTACGGCTTATATTGATTTGGTTTGCCAAAAAGCTCGAAAATGCCACCAAAAAGACCTTTTCTGCCACCAAAAACCGAAATTCACATTAAATTGACTTTTTATCTTAACTTTTCTGATGATTTTGTTTTTATTTTTTTCCATTATCGTGTAGTTTAGGATCTCAGCTTTCTAATGAGCTATCAATTGACCAAATGAGGTTTCAAAAAGTTGGAGTAAAAAGTTTTCAAATGGACCAAATTTTCGGGAAAATTTGCTAATTCAAAGACATTTTCCTCCCACTTTTTGAAACACCATTTGGTCAGCTGATGGCTTGTTGGAAAGCTGAGATTCTGGGCTACACGATACTGAAAAAAATTTTAAAAAGTTGGAACAAAAACTTTCAAGAATTTAGGTTATAAGTTTCTGGTGGCAGAACAGATCTTTTTGGTGGCTTTTTTGAGCTTTAGGCAAACCAAAAGATATTATGCCATAAGTACACCCCCCCCCCTTCCCCCCTATTTAAAATAATGTTGATAAAACTGATTTTTCAATTTAATTTTTGTCGTCTGAAGCATTATACAGATCTTCGTTTTTTGTTAATTTCACATTTTTACAGAAACGCATTGATATGGCGCTTGAAAATTAAGAACTTATTGTAATCACAGGATTTTACATGATGAAGAATATTGCAGAAATTTAAATTCCAAAATGAGGATATAATTCTTTTTGTTTTAAGCTCTAATTCTGCAAGTTTTAGCTAAGAACTGAAAAGGCGAAAACCCAGTTTTGCGCAAAATACCACTTAAAGGAGGGGGAAAAGCTGTTTAGGTTTGAAAAAATGGCTCCGCTGGCGCAGTGCGTAAGTGTTTGCGTTTTTGGCCCAAAATAATGTTGCAGGTTCGATCCCATGTGGTGGCATGCTATTTATTTTGGTTTGTTGGACCAGTTCTAGGGGTAATTTGGGTCGCTGATTCCGAATCTGGCGTCAAAAAGGTCTAATTACCCTTAAAACTGGCCAAACAAGCCAAAATAGCATGCCACCACATGGGATCGAACCTGCAACATTATTTTGGGCCAAAAAACACGAACGCTTATGCATTGCGCCATGGAAGCCACTTTTTCGAACCTAAATGTCTTTTCCCTCTCCTTTAATTGGTTTTTTAAACGAGTATTTAAAAGTTTTGAGAAAATGTCCTATCAATTTTGAAAAAGATCTTAACTGTCATTTTCGAAATCATGTTCTAACAAAATATTTATATCTTACCTGTGTGAGATGATTGACCTTTGTGGCCGTTGCACATGTTGAAGCAACTAGCAGTGACAACACAAATAATTTTATCATTTTTACAACCAAGAGTAGAAAAGAAGATCTATAAAATAATGTGCGGTTGATTGAGGCAGTACCATTTCGAACATTTGAATTGGTAAACAGTGCTTTTTTATCTACCCGTTTTGAAATTATCAGATGACAAAATATTACTGTTACCCGCCAATTCAAATTTTCGAAAAAACTGCTGCGCTCAATAAGCCCCGTCTTTTAACAAAAAGGCTAAAATTGATAACAATAGTCAAAATTAGTAAATCTTTCGTCAGATTTTTGATAATTGTTTTTCTCGTGGTGTTCTTAACCACTTAAAACTATTTTCGACCAGCATGGAGCCATGCTCTCTAGATACTCACCTGAGATATCAACTAGTCAAATTTAATGACCCTATTGAATTTTAGGGGCATGATTTTAAGCTTTATCCCCCTGTTTTTTTTTTGAAAAATTCAACAGAGGGAACCAAGCTACTAGTTATGTTGATAGTGTGATTATGGTTAGCATGATCACCTTCAAAACAACAGGGGTGACCAAAACATTTTTCTGAAAAATGCCCTTTACTGGTCGAAAAGCCCAATAAAATTTAGTGTATGAAAGTGGAAGAACAATCGGCTTTTTAAAAAACTACGTGTTTTTTAGAATTTTTTTTTTATTACACTTTCACACATCATATCAAGCAAATAGACATATTATCAAAAAGTAGAATTGCATAGCTACATGCTGGTTAAAAATTTAAAAAATGGTCAATACAAGCACGAAAACAACAAATTTTGAAGTTTTTGGCGAGTGTTTTCACCCATAGCCTAACGAATAAAAGATTTTGAAAAACTGCCCAAAATAAAGTATTCCCACAAAATAAAACTTTTGAGACAAACACTGTTAAAACTGAGGTGAATGTGAGAATATTGAAAATTTTGCAGCTATTTATGGCGTGTCAATTTTTCGAGATTTGTGCACACTTGTTTTTTTCTTTTTGAAATCGATGGTGCAAGCACCGTACCATCCTGTGTCAATTTGTTAATGAGTATTGAGTACATGTTTTCCTTTTCTTTATGCGTCTATTTGATGAGGTAGAGCAGGTACAGGGTGACCCAATAAATCTTCCGATTTTTTAATAATCACATGTTTTGCAATGGAATGAGTCAAGTTTAAAATTTTGAATTCAAAATTTTTGCCTTAGTTTGTAAAGTAGACCCCTTTTTAAATGTCAAAATTATTCAGCTACTTGAAAAAGACCAGCGAAATTGGAAACCTTGCAATATTTAGGACCTGACTGTCAAACAGATCTGTCAGAAGACTTTGAAAATCGAGGTAAGAAAAGTTTTGAACCCTGGGCGGGAACGAACTTGAGGTTGAGACCACTATATCGAGGTTTGACTGTAGTGGAAAATCTGATATTCAAACATGGGGCAACTAAATGCGAACGATTTCAAATTCGATGTCCAAACTCAAAAAAAAATTCGCTACACTAAACTCCTCATTTGAGACAATTGCGTAAAAAAATGCTGTCGAAATAACACTAGAACGAAAATAATAGCCATTTCGAAATCGGAAAATTTCTTGGACCACCCTGTAGTAGAGCAGAGTATGGATTCGAATAACAAACAAGTGCCTTCAAAGAAAGCTGCAAAACAGCATCAACAAAAATAAATGTTAGAGAAGATATTGGAGTAACACGAGATACATAGATGCAGACAAAAATTGATTTTACACGGCAGGCATCTTGCATCGAAGATCTTGTAGGCCAAGGCATCTCCTAAACACAATTTTGGTATGTTTAGCAAGAGATAAATGCAAAGATGCAGAGAAATATGGATTTTTTTAACTCTCTTTAGGTGCCTGCAAAATATGTGATGATGTTTTTTAATACAGGGTATCGCAAGAATCCTGCAGAGTTTTTTTGCTCATAATATTTTGATAGCGTGTGCTTTTAAAATTTCCTAGCAACTACCCTAAATTCCCGCGTTTACCCGCACCCCTCAGATAGCCCGAACTCATAGATAACCCGCACGGTAGGGTCACATTTCATATCGCAGCTTTTATGGGGTCTGTAAGGTATTTTTTCGAAAACTATTTCAGTCAAAATTGTTTTTAACGCTTTTAAACCCTTTTCCTTCAACTTCTATGTCTGTTTTATGGAAAAATGACTAAAATGCAAGTTTTCCTAATTTTTTTGGAATTTAGTCATTTTTTAAAGAAATTGTTTTTTCCGAAAAGCCATATCTCAACATTGGTATCTTCAAAAAACATTTTGTAACAAAGGTTTTGTAGCGCTTGAGGTGCGCTACAATATGATGCTAAGAATTTATTGTAACCTTCAAATTTTTATTTAAATTTCTATCTGTTAAAAATTCAAATACGAATGCGTATTTGAATGCTGATAGAATTTAACTGATATGAATATGAATAAAATTTTGAAGGTTACAATAAATTCTTAGCATTGCATTGTAGCGCAGCTCACAAAATGCTAAGTCTAGTTAACAAAACTATCAAACAATGTATTGCTGAGCTATTGCCAATCTATCCTACGCTCGTAATCAGCCATTATTTCCATGTAAAAACAAAAGACTGCTGCTCTTATGAGCTTGAGCAACAAGCTACACAAGAAAGCTGTATAATATCTCCTTTTTTTTAGCAAATTTGGCTCACAAATACCTGCGCTATAACAACAATAACATTTTTCTTAGCGCCAAAGACCAATCATTACCAGATCTAAAGGCAATCAGGCACTTGTGGAATTGTCAACACCTGAACGTTTATCTAAAACATTGGGTTTCAGCAGAACTTCTCAACCAATGGTTTACTTGCCTTACTAATCACTCTGGATACTTGAAAACTTTTTATATCATTTATTTGAGTAGTGTGATTATGGTTAGCATGATCACCTTCAAAAAAAAACATCCTTTAGGGTGCCCGTCTATTAGAGGGTGCCCGTCTAATAGAGGTTATACGGTAACGACACCTCTTTTTGAAAACAGGTATCGTTGTATCGAGTTTTCACTTTTTTAACCCAAAATTTGTTTTCTTTTTAAAAAACACTCGGCAAAATCGGGATCTTCACGATATTTGGGACCAGACTGTCATAACAGAATCAATAAAATATTTCGAAAAATGAGTTTAAAAAAGTGTCGGACCCTTGGGGGTGTCGTTTAGTGATGGAAATATTCAAATTTCGGGACTACCGGACGGGACTTTTAGAAAAAAAATTCGGGACCGGACCGGGACTTTTCAAAAATTTCACCGGGACCAGAAAAAAGTCCGTTCGGGACTGTAAAAAGATAACCTTTAAAAAATTTGTAAATACTCTATTTTCTCAAAATTTGCGGCTTCTCGATTTCGATTTGAGTAGTTCACGGTCGGTTAACCGACCGACGGGTATTTGGCCAAAAAAACCGACCAAAAAACCGGGTACAAAAAACCGGGAAACCGAAAACCGGGTACAGCAAAATTTCGCTTAATTTACGACAAAAAAAAACCGAAAACCGGGTACAAGCCGGTTAACCGACCGAAAAAAAAACTGAAAAACCGTAACCGAAAACCGGGTAGCCAAAATCCCGGTTAACCGAAAACCGGGTAAGGCCTAATTAACCGACCGTGAACTACTCTAATTTCGAGGACAGGAAATATAGAAGATATGTATGGAAACAGGGGTGCACCGGAAGTTCCGATTTCCGATTTTCGATGTTTTTTGGCTTCCGATTCCCGATTTCCGAAAAAATGAATCGAATTTCGGAATTTTCGGAACAACATAGGCTCTCCTGATTCGAATAAAAAAATGCATTTTTGTTCCGATTTCCGATTCCGATTTCCGATGTTTTTTGGGTTCCGAATTCTGATTTCCGATTCCGAAATTTTCGGAGTTCCGATTCCGATTCCGTTCCGATATTTTTCGTCTTCCGGTGCAACCCTGATGGAAACAATGGGAAAAAGTTTCTGATCAAAAAATTTCAAAAATTGAATTTTTAATTTTTCGAATTTTTTCGGGCCATCCTGTATATTAGAGGTATGCACGGGATTGGGATGGCTCTCGAATCGGGAACCGCATTCCGAGGATTTTGATGTTGAATCCCAATCTCGAATCCCTCCCCATCGATTTTGAAAATATCGATCCGAAAATTGACAACCCGATGAGCATTTTAAAAATAGTTTTTGGCCAGATAATTTTTGTTTTTACATAATTTTGGGTTTTCGTGGTAATCCGATCCCGAATTCTTTTAAGGCCTCAATCCTGATCCCGAAATCCTCTCTGGGCGAAATGCACACCTCTACTATATATGTCAGCATAGAGCGAGTACTTTACATCGCTGTTTTTGTATTTGCTTAGTCCAACGAGCTCTACTGATCTCGTTTTATGTTTATAGTTAAGCGCTCAAAAATTTAAATTGATCTCCAGTTTTTCGGATTTTGGGTGTCTGAAAATTGAACGGTCGGCTGCATAATTAAATCAATAATTATTATAAATTGATTAAATCGAAAGTTTACTTAGAACTAAGTGTAAACAGTTCACTCTTGAACCATTTGTAAAGAGTTTACCTTAAACCCTCTTTTTAGTTCGATAAGAAACAAACTCAGGCACAAACAAGAGTGTAATAATCATATGAGATCTAAAAACGACAAAAATAGACAGAAAAAAAAAACAAAAACCGCAAAAATTCTGTTGTAGGAAAATTAAATAAAAGTCCGAATTTTTTCAAATTTTCGGGACCGGGACTTTTGTTTCAAAATTTCGGGACCACCGGACGGGACTTTTGCCTGAATTTTCTTCGGCGTGACGGGACTTTCGGGACCGTCCGTCCCGCTTCCATCACTACTAAAAACGATGAGAGAGAAAAATTAGGGGCATTTTTCAGCAAATTAGGGGCAAACGAGGGCGCCAAATGAGTTTTGCCCAAATGAGGGCGCCCAAATGAGGGCGCCCAAACGAGGGCGCCCAAATGAGTTTTGCCCAAATGAGTTTTGCCCAAATGAGGGCGCCCAAATGAGTTTCGCCCAAATGAGTGTGTACGGTAAAAAGATAACCTTTAAAAAATTTGTAAATACTCTATTTTCTCAAATTTTGCGGCTTCTCGATTTCGAGGACAGGAAATATAGAAGATATGCATGGAAACAATGGGAAAAGTTTCTGATCAAAAAATTTCAAAAATTGAATTTTAATTTTCCGATTTTTTCGTTGTAATTAATTCTGTTGTAGGAAAATTAAATAAAAGTCCCGAATTTTTTCAAAATTTCGGGACCACCGGGACGGGACTTTTGCCTGAATTTTCTTCGGCGTGACGGGACTTTCGAGACCGTCCCGTCCCGCTTCCATCACTACTAAAAACGATGAGAGAGAAAAATTAGGGGGCATTTTTCAGCAAATTAGGGGGCAATTTTCAGTAATTAGGGGGCAATTCAAATTAGGGGCATTTTTCCCGAAATTAGGGGGCATTTTTCAGCAATTAAGGGGCAGAATTAAATATTACCATAATTTATCATTGTGCAAAAGCGTGTCACGTGACAGGGCTGGCCTGGTGACCGATGGGGGCTAACAAGTACGGATCTCAATTCGCAGATTGTTTTATTATCAATTCGACATTTGCGATCGGTTATGTTCAATTACGCATTACCATAGCGACATTTGCAGATATAAACCTTGCAGATGCGAGGTATGCAGTCTGAAATGTGCAACTTAACGTTTCCATTACGACATTTCCGATGCGACACTTACAGTTGTGACATTTCGCAACTTCAAATTTGTGTATTGTTATTTACAGACCATACATTTGAAAAAGTTTTATTGACATGTTGACATTTACAAATGCGAAAATTGCAGACGTGACACTTGCTTACCGATATTAGCAGACGCGACTTTTACACACATGTACAGAAGTGCCATTTGCAGCTCGACATTCGCAGACGAGACATTTGCAGACCCACATTTGCAGACTTATATATGCTGCAGTAACGGGAACTTATAATATTTTCATGGAGATAGCAACATAAAGTGGAAACTAATGTCAAAAGATAGATGTAACTGTCTTCCTTCCCCGTTAAAGGACCATACTTGTTGATGCAAATGAAAATTTGGCGAATTCAAATGCGCGCGGGACACTTCTCTTTCGTCTCGCACTTTACTCTTTCGAGTTATTTCGAGCGACTCCAAAGAGTACAGTGAGAGACGAAAGAGAAGTGTCCCGTGCGCATTTGAATTCGCCAAATTCTCATTTGCATCAACAAGTATGGTCCTTTAAAGGACAAATCTCGGTCTGCAAATGTCGCGTCTGCAAATGTCGCATATGTGAATATGGGTTTGAAACTTTTGTTCTGAAAATGCTGCTTCCTCAAATGAATAGTCTGTTATTGTCGGCCTACAAATTTACAGATTGCAAATGCCGGTCTAAATTTGTATGATTTGGAAAAGTAGTGTCTGAAAATGTCTAGTTGTGAAATGTTGCAGCTGTTGATGTCGGAAAGTCAATGACGGTCATGTACTATCAATATTCAATTTTCCGTTTGCACATGACGAGATGCAGATGACGGGCTGCAATAATTTAACGGCAAAAATTCTCATTCAAAAGCAACAACTGCTAAAATATATCTTAAAATGTCTTGTCTGCCTTTTCTAGTCCTCATCTGTCACCAGGCCACAGGGCTCAGGTCAAGGCGCTTAACATGCTGACCTCTGACTTCCTTCTGCTAATTTTTCAATAAGTCTTTTAAAAAATAGGCAGAAAAGTTTTGTCGGATCAGGTAAAAATCTTCAAGAGAAAAAATACGAATGGCTGCTACTTTTCAAACGCCCTTTGATCTCATTTTGTTTGGTTGATCCATCATACGTCTTTCGAGTTCTTGTGGTGAAGTCTGTACAATTTGCGCCAGATTTTTGCATTTGAGTCCCAAATTTTTGGGTCTAAATTTTTCACTTTTTAATTTTTTCTCGAATATAAATGACTGTTTCAGAGGTATCATTCTCCAGCATCCTACCTAAATACCTACAGGGTACATAAACCAGTTAGATACCATGCGCCTAAGTTTTTTTGGCTAACTGGAAATAAGGGAACGTGTTTGAGCCCATTCATAGGTTTAGCTGAGAACCCTGACCCCAGCCACTAAAGCCTTTTTCACAATTGAAAAGACCTTCTGTAAGACAAAGCAAATAAGTCTGCAGGATCACAAACAGAATGCCAAAGTGTAGATGAATTCGGTGTACAGTCGACTCTCGATTTAACATACACCCTGGGGACCGACCAGCCGTATGTTTAATCGGGGGGTAATTTGACGGAGTTTATTATTGAAGGGACCGGCCAGCTGTATGTTAAATCGGGGGTGTATCTTAAACCGACCGTATGTTAAATCGAGAGGCGACTGTAGATGAATTCACCGTCGCCCGTTAAAAACAAAAAAATTGTGTTCATGCTCTATTTTTACTTTTACGCCTTTTTTTAAATTAGAGTTGGCCACCCTGGTTATATCAAGGGTCGACTGTATACGGTTTTGCAACATATTCCATAGTTAATAAATTAAGCCGAATTTGAAATAATTTTTTTTATGCAACAATGATATACTACGAGGTATATAGTCATGGAACGAAATATTTAAAAACAATACAAAAATTAAATTGCTTTTGTTTTCATTCCTTTTTGCCTTCTGTCTAGTTAACAATTTTGACTGTTTCTACATGTTTAATAAAAGCTGCGGTATGCTGTTTAGACGGATGAGAACCTTTTTCGCCTTGAGGTATTGGAAGGTTTTTTTCCTCATAATGCTTTTTGAAGTGGTCAATCAATTTTCCATCTTTATCTTTGAAATTGAGTTTGTGCTCGGGAAAGCGTCCTCTTGATCATCTAAAAAACTTTTTTTCAAACAATTCGGGTTTCTTGTTTTCAAGGGAGATATCTAACAAAAAAATGATCGGATCTATCACAGAAATGTGGTAAAAAGGTGGTTATTCTTTTTTCGGGCAAATTTTTATTTGACTGATTTTTCTAACTAACTTTGAAAAAAGATGACGAAATTCGACAAAATCAGTCAAACTATTTTTTTTATTAAAAAGTAACGTGTTTCCTGTTAAACAAATCCTCGTCTTCTTCGCTTTCAAAAAAAAAGAGTATCTCATCCAAATAGCGTAAATTCAAAAAGATGGAAGCAAAAGAAAAAGTCGGAAAAATTTGGACATCCTGTATATTCGTTAATTATTTCACACGATTTTTTTTAGTATTTTCATCTAGCCCTACGTATTTTTGTCGCAATTCTTTGTAGTTTTTCCATTACAAGGTCCCAAGGGCTTCCATTATATGGAGGTCTGACTGTATAAGTTCCATTAATTTTACTGTATGTATCTATGATCAAAAGGGGCGTAATCGTTTTGCCAATGAAACTTTTGCCAATGGCATCTTTTGCCAATGGTATGTTTTCGCCAATAGCTTCTTTTCTCACGTATTGTTATTCCCTTGTCCTGCAATTGACCACTCATTTAGTAGCCAGTGAGATGAGCTACCGAATAAGTGGTAATTTGCCGGACAAGGGAATAACAATACTTGAGATAGAGAAGCTATTGGCGAAAACATACCACCGGCCAAGTGATCTCATTGCCAAAAAGATCTTATTGGCAAACGTTGATTGGCAAACGATTACGCCTCGACAAAACACCCAAAACTCTGGATTAACTCACCGACTGGATTTTGATTTGTTGGCAAAACTAGACACCGCAACAATTTGTAAGCTACCTGGTTTTGTTTGTTTGTAACCGAAATAAACAGCTTGGCAAAATATCCACCCGTTCCGAGATACAGACCCTTAGAGTCGAGGGGTGGGTTTATTAGAGGAGGTGGGCTAATTAGAGGAAATACGGTAATCCTATTTCTAATTTTAGTGAATAAGCAAATGGGGAACAAACTAACAGCAAAGATTAAAAAAGTAACAAAAAAAATTCATCTGTAGGGTTGTTTTTAAAATAGAAATTGCTTTGGTCGATAAAAAATTTTTAATCTAGTCACGTAAAAAATTATACTTTATTAGGACTAATGTTACCTATGAACACAAACTTATCAAAATATGTAAACGATTGTAAAAAGTATCTATATCACAATACATGAGCCTATTTGTGATAGTCAGGGACCCAAATTCTATGCACTAAAAAATGCGAAATATGCGCATAAAATATGCGCTAAAAACGTAAAATATGCAGTATAATTTTTAGACTAAACCTTTTAAATGTAACCGCATAACATTTGTGCAGAATCACTATATGTCGTAAAATTGCTCTAAAACATGCTTTTAAACGGTTTGGCAGCTTATACAGGATTAAAAGATACTTTTTGGATAATGCTAAATTTTTTTGCAAAAAGAATTGACCAAATTTGACATATGGCTTTGCTGAAGCAAGGTGATTTAACCTAAGGATTTAATTTATTTGACTTTAGGATTTAATTTATTTGACGTCCCATTTGACCTAGGATTTGAACATAGCTTCAAAAAACTTTCTGCTCCCATGAAGATGCCGCAGGATTTCAGTAGAAAAATTTTTTGAAAAGTGTTGACCGCAATTACTAGCTAAGTTGCAAAAAAAATATTTTGAAAAGCAATTTCGAGACATTCAGGGGTTCTGTACTCCTGCACTTCTTCGCATCTTCTCGCAAATATAACAATGTGCATTTGCGATTTTCGAAATAATATCTTTTACAAACCAAATCGGTGCTTTGCACTGTTATTTTGCTACTTTAACTGAAAATATGAATCGCACGGTACTGAAACGTTAGCTACCTCAATAGAGGTTATTTAGTGAAAAAATCTCTTTCTTACACGCTTGACAATAAAGTGTCCTGGTTTTGGAAACTAAGATATTGACTTATACACAAAAGACGAGATTTGGCATGCTGCAACATCTTTCAACCCAAAATATCTGAGATTTTCTACAATATGCAGAAAATATGCGTCAAAATTGCAAAATATGCAAAATATGCACTAAAATGGAAAATATGCAAAACATGCTGCATAAAAGTACGAAAAAAGTACTCAAACAGGGCTAGAAGTGCGTTTTTTGTGCATAACTATTGCTTGCATATCTGCAGAAAAATATTTGGGTCCCTGGTGATAGTATAAAAGAAGTTATCCAATTAAAATAACAAGTGTTGAAAGCTGTCTGACCTTCTGCTCGTTTCATCGATGGCAAATCTTCTAAGACCTTTGCCACATCTAAACCGACAAGTTTAAAACCACAAAGAAAGTTTTCCTGATTTTTTCTTTTGCTTCAGCATTTTATTAGAAAGCACTTTTGTTTTTTTTAGGGTTGGGTGATGGAAAGTTTCCACGGAAAATTTCTGGAAACTTTCCGGAAAATTTCCGGAGAGAATTAAGATTCTTTTCGAGGCCTTAAATTTGGAAAGATTCTTTTGGGTGCGAATTCAAATGTCTAAACATGTCCTTGTTATTGCTGTCCTCAAATTTTGGCATTTTTCATTCGCCTGTATTTACTTAACTCGATTTTTTTTTTTATCCGCTTTGTTGAACGAGGGTCAACTGCCGACCAATTATCAAATTCTGACTAAAATTTAACTTTTCTCTTGGGGTGAACCAAGGTAAACGTTCAAAAATCTTTTACCTTTTTTCTCAACGCTGCGTGGCGTGTGTGTATAAATGTAAATTTTTATAAATTTATCTAACTAACTCTGGCCTACTATTTCGAGTGAGTATGACTAAAAGGCAAATGTGTGACATAAATTTTTGTAAATATTTTGACCCTTTTGACTATTTGCCTGTTTTTCCTGTTTCGGTCACTGGAGCTGGGCCCCCTTCCGCTAGCCCCCCCTCTGCGCCCCTTCGGGGGCGCAGGGGTCTTGGGGGCTTGGAGTTGAGATGCGCACACCCACATACCTTAGACACAAATCACTCGAAAGAGACTCTGGATGCATGAAAAAGCATGCATACCAGAGTTATTTATGCGGTAGGCCCCAGTATTCAAAACTATGTTCAACATCTGCCTTTTTGCACAAAATTGGCTTTTTCAGTATCTTTCCACCCTAATACAGCCCTAAATCTCTAAAAATGGTCAAAAAGGGTACTTTCGGGTGGTCTCGAAATTTAATTTTTATAGACTTAAACTCATTAAATGCCTTTTTTAAGCTTTTGAGTAGTATGGTCAGTACAAAAAAAGCTGTTTACTTGTAAACTTGTAAAAAATCATGTTTACTTGTAAAAAATCAGCAAATATTAATCAAACCATTCGAAGGAAAACATAAAATGATAGATTTATAGACAGAAAGCAGGTTTCAGGCAGGCCTTGTCTTTTATGTTAGCCATGGCACTTGTGAAACCTCGCGCTGATTGGTCTTGTTGTATAGTTAACAAAACTAAGCAGCATCATTTTGACATCAAACTTGTAAAAAATTGCAGAAAATGGGGTAAGAAAATAGGTCATGTACCCAGTGGTGGTCGAACCTGTGACCTAGGCGCTGCGTATATAGGTTCCTCTTTGAAAGTATCCACATGCCCTTTCATTAACTTGTACTTTTGCACTTTATTCTTTATGATTTTGCACTTTATGATGAGAATGATTTATTTGGCTTCGATTAATTGTTGATTTGAATATTATGATGTTATTTGTTGATGTAACAGAGGCTTTGTGAAAATAAAATGGAAAAACTCAAGTGGGAAAACGAAAGAGTATCTTTCAAGATTTTGGAAACTTTTAGAAACTTTCCGGAAATTTTCTGGCAAAAGATTCTTTCCGGAAAGATTGCAACTCTAGTTTTTTTGCATGCCATTTTTTTCAAAGTGGTGGGCGGTCAATTGTTCATCAAGGCTACTCTTTGACGTTGATTTTAACAGGCTTATTCATACTTACCCGAAACATCGAAACAAAACACATGTTTCGCGAAACAGTCCCCCGAAACATCGGTATTTCGCGAAAGAAAAAATTGTTTCGCGAAACAACCCGCCGAAACATGTTTCGGGGGAATGTTACGCGAAACCTGTTTCGCGAAACAGTGGTTCGAAACATGGTAACGTAATGCCTATTAATAAGGCTCAAATCGGTGTTAAAGATTCTTGTTGCGTAGTGGCTCTAGTAAACAATACGTTTCCATTTTTTGACTTGGTCCCCCCTGTTGTTTTTATTGAAAAACAGCTTGGTCCCCCTGTTGTTTTGAAGGTGATCATGGTTAAGGTGATTATGTTAACCACAACACCATCATCACTGCAATCACCATAATAACAAACCATAAATGGACAGGGGGGACCAAGGCAAAAAATGGAAACGTATTGTTTACTAGAGCCCGAAAGTTCCCTAAAGGGTTAACCCATTCATTACATTTTGTGATTTTTAAATTAAACTTACGCTTGCAAACTAGCAAAGCATGCGGACCACCTTGCTTTCCAACCTCATCCAATAGGGCGCTGATTTCCAATGCGAGCGGATGAATTTCTTTTTATCTTTTTCCAAAATAGCCAATAGTTGCTCAAACTGCAGATCGGAATTGCTTTTCTTGGCAACCAGCTCCTCATACGATCGGAAGGACGAAGTAGTTAAACGCTTTGCTGATCCAACACTGTGAGAGGATGCTTCAGTCGGTGACTTGTCTCCTACGTTGCTTATTCGAGTTCTTAATTTAACTTGATGTAAAAACTAAAGGCAAGGATTTTGAATGCTTACTGTATCTCAGTGACTGGCTTCATAGATCTGAGGAAGAAGATAGCGCTCCGAAATTTCCACGTAGGTTTCAGTGTCTTCTGTTCCATCTCCTGTCTTTCCTTGCGCTCTATTCTTAGTTGATGCTGGTCCAAGTCTCCTTCAAACACCGCAGCTAAAATATTAAAGGCTGTAAGTGAATTGCAGCGGTAAAACTGTGAATTTCAACGGTAAATTAATTTTTTTCAACGGTATTTTCAAATTTGCCATAAACAATGAAATTCAACGGTAAATTTGTGGAAATTCAGCGGTAAATTTATCGTAAAGTCAACTTCACAGTCCGTTGCTCATAGAAATGACCCAAGGTTGAATAGTTGGCGCAAGGCATAAATTTTGTTTCAGATGAAATCCTTATATTGATACACAAATAAGACAACGGACTGTGTAGTTGACTTTACGATAAATTTACCGCTGAATTTCATTGTTTTATGGCAAATTTGAAAATACCGTTGAAAAAAATTATTTACCGTTGAAATTCACAGTTTTACCGCTGCAATTCAATTTGAGCCAATATTAAATTGGAAGAGAACTATACATATACACTTATTCAAGATTTACTTCCAAAGCTGACATCCTCGAACACGTTTTTAAAGCCTCATCGATTTTTAGCCAAACGCTCATCTTAGGCCCAGCTAGGTGGTGTTCCGGATGAGATGGATCCCATAAGACGCTTTTTTCTTCACACATTCGCACAGGAAAAACTTATGCTCATCGTTGATATCCTTGAACACTATTCTTTACGTTCAGAGCCTGAATCCACCATAAAGCTTTCTTTTGGTCATAGCACGCTATTTTTTCTGAAAATTTATCAGATATACTCTTTTATCCTACGGACACTCTTCGCAACGTTATTAAGTATAAAGATTTAGTTCATTAACCTTTCCATATAAAAATTACTTTTTGGTATAACAATTTATTCGTCACGATCGCCCCTAATTACAACACCTACAAATTTATCTCTGATAAGTCTTCCCACATGAGAGGCTATTGTTCCCGCTCGATCGACAAGCAATCTCTTTCTGCAGGGATGGAAAGACATCTTCTTCTTCATGATCATTGGCTAAGAGAAAGTTGTGAAGAAGTACTGCAGCCATTGCATATTGACGAGCCGTATCTGGACTAAAAGGTTGGGTTGAATAGAAAGCATTTTATAGCTCTGAAATTTTTACCCAGTTTCGACTGTGCCTAGAAAAAGACGCCAACGAGTAGCCCATATTCCAAATGCGTGTTCTACACCGGCACGTGCTTTGCTCAGTCTTCCATTAAAGTCAATCTTAGCTTGTTCGTTTGCGGCTCTTTCAGTAAATAGAGTGATGATCAAAAATTAAATAATTGACGAAGGTTTGATTGAAAAATATCGTACCAAGTCTGTGCAACCAAAGCCTCCATCTCCGAGATAGACGTAAGAGACTTCCGGATAAATTAGGTGGCAAATCGGCTGCTGGACATTCAAGGAATTCTCGAATTGAAGAAGTCAGTCATAAGCTTGCATCGCTGTTCCGCCTGGTGCTCCAATGTCCACAGCTATGAATCTCGAGTCCGAATCTGCAATTGCAAGCAGAACTATCGAATTGAACTTCTGAAAGTTTTGACCTTTGCTCATCGCTTCGGATTTTCAATGCTTACCTTGTAATTGTAAAAGAGGGCACCAGCATGATCGGGCTGAACAAGAGCAATGTGCTTTCCATCGATAGCACCCAAAGTCTTAGGGAACTGCCTTCGTTCAAGGAACCTCTCTGCATTGCTCAGCAGGTTGCGCGAGTAGGAACTGGAAGAAATTCTGCTTGCATCTTGCGTATAATCACCGCAGATACTTCTCTGCATATCTCTTGAACAGTTGAATCTCCTATTGCAAACAGAGTTGCGACAGCCGCGTAATTAGGACCAAAAGACAAGAATCTTAACAGTAGGTCTTTATTTAGTTGCGTAGAACGAAGAATTTTTAAGTACCTGAGAAACACTGCGAGCCTTTCTCTTCCTGCTATAGGTCGTAGGTGTGTGGGGAAATGCAAACCTAGCTGACATTCCAGCTTAATTATTCAATTGATATCCGACGAATTACAATTGAAATCTTACTATAGAGTAGAGATGTTCAAATTCAGTCTTAGTCACTCGGAGAAACCGCTTTAAATCCTTCACCTCGGAACTGTTGTAATAACGCCAAAAAGCCTTGAACGAAAGACCTTGCCGAGCTTCTTCCAAATGAGATGGCCTGATATAACTTCGCTTTTTCTGTTGATGTTGGATCCACCACCATATTGCTGCTTGCTCCATTAGACTTTCTAAAAATGAATTAAGTAAAAAAACACAGTCAGAATGTGCAGCAAACAACTAAAAAACTTCGAAAACTGCACTTTTTCCATGTTTCGAAGTATTTTTCGCGAAACATGTTTCGCGAAACACGGCGAAACATTAAAATGTTTCGCGAAACAGCTATTTTTTTGTTTCGCGAAACATGTTTCGGGGGGTGTGTTTCGCGAAACATTTTCATGTTTCGCGAACAGGGCATGTTTCGGGTAAGTATGAATGAGGCTAACATGAATTTTGTCTTTATTTTAAAGGCGTTAATGGTGATCACGACGTTTAAGGCTTCATATTTGAGAATATCTACAGAAATACCGACGATGATGGACTCCTGATCATAGTTGCAGTCTGGCGGCAAAGCTGGCGCTAAAATTTTTGAAGAGGTGTCTTTTGCTAAGACTTTTTCAATTTTTAGTCCAAACTCTAACACGTTTTTCACTGTTTGTAGTACAGATAAGACTCGAAGGCATCCCTAACAGAAGCTGGCTTACTCTGTGCCAAGGCAATGCACAATTGAACAAATGAGAAGATATTCTTTAAGTGAGTCTATACAAGCTGGTCTATTTTGAAAATGATACATCAAAAACAAGTAGAGTTTTTATTTTAAATAGGCCAGATAATGGGCTTGAGTTCAGAATCCCCCGACCCTGCCACGCAGAGTGCTCGGATGGAGGAGATAATTTCATATTCGTATTTCTCGACTCAATTTCATAAGAAGTTTTTAATTCTAAAATAACATGGTTTATTGGGTGGTACTTTTTTCTAGTAGCAAAATACTTATTTTTAGTACAAATTACTATATTCTAGTACCAAAATTTTCATTTTTTAACTTTTCTCATTTCTTCTCACTTTGTAGGTAATACTTTGAAATTTTTTAAACTATCGTTCAGCCTGAATCTCAGCTACTCAACAAGATATCTTTTTTCAGTAAAAATTTAAAAAAGTTGGAGATTTAGGGCTCTGAACAGAATAACTTGGTCGAAAAAATTACTTCATACTAAGCTCAAAATCTTAATATCATTGAAATCCTTAACAGGAAATTGAAGTCTAGTTAGAAAGCTGAGATTCTGGGCTACACGTTCATGTGTCAAGGAAAAAATCTCTAACTTTACAAAGTTTTTCTATGCATGTTAAATTTTGTACTAGAAAAAAGTATTTTGGTACTAGAAATAAGTATTTTGGTACTAGAAATAAGTATTTTGGTACTAGATGTAAATATTACATGGTTTATTAGTCCAATTTTGAAACATTTAAATCGGGATATTTGAATTTTAAAGGGAATAAGGGCTGTATAGGGAGGGGAAGGGAATAAAAGGGGGCCACTAATCATAGAGGGCCTACTAACAAGAAGATTTTGAACATAGTTTTGAATACTGGGCCTACCGCATAAATAAACTCTGGTATGCATATTATTCATGCATCCAGAGTCATTTTCGAGTGATTTGTGTCTAAGGATGTGGGTGTGCGCATCTCACCCCAAGCAACCAAGCCCCCTGCGCCCTTGAAGAGAGTGCAGGGGGCTTGAGAGTTAGATTCATCAATCAAGAGATCAAGAGTACTTCTCGAATCATGCCTGAGGTAAGTAAGTGCGCGCATCTCTAACTCACAAGCCCTCTGCGCCCCCTTCGGAGTGGGTGCGTGCATCCCCTTCAGGGGTGCAGGGGGCTTAGAGTTGAGATGCGGTGGTTGTTTTTGGTCAGTTTGGTGATTTGCAATCCGATAATGTTATTATTGGTGAAAAGTTTGAAATAAAAATCTAAAAACCCTCTACTCCACCATTTGGCGGTCCAAATTTGACAAGTTAATGCAAAATATATAAGGTTATTTTATTTTTTGTTGAATTTTAAATATATTGAAGTGCAAACGTAGAAATAATAATTGTTTGTCAGTTTTAATTCCTTTTTATAGCTTTTCGATAAAAAAAGTTCATTCTCCTCAAACATGCCTTGGTACCCCTACTGTTTTTGAAAATGAGTGGATTGGGTAAAATGTCATATTTCCGCAGTCAAAGTAGTGAACCAATTTGAATGGTTCGTACTCATTTGATCACAACTCATTTGATCACAACTTATTTGATCCCACCTCATATGATCCCACCTCATTTGATCCCAACTCATTTGATCCCACCTCATTTAATCCCAATTTAGGTACTAAGTCAATTTCCCCAGGTAAATTCATCCGACGAATAATCTCTAGTCAGTGAAGTGACTCAATACTAGGGTTCAAATCCGTCTAGTATCAGTTAATCATTTGTGTTCATTTTATAATTTTTCGGGGTTAATAAGGGCCGTAACACCAACTTTGTGATCAGAAGTCTCACAATACCATTATAGATAGGCTGTCTATCCGCTTGAATATTCGTGTCTGATAGATCAAAAACGATATTCTTTATTTTTTAATCTTAGGTCAATACGGTTAACAAAAATTTTGTTTTCTCTCCGCATTTCATTACCCGAACCATTGAAACTACACCTAACCTCACACACAGAGTTTTAGCTTGGTTTTGAAAATTAGAGGTAATCCGGATATTTTGTTAGTTCAAACATTTCCTATGAACCAACCGCAGTTTTGCTGGATGCCCAATGTACCAACAAAACCAAGTGGTCGTCTACTTAGATTAATTTTTTTTTATTTTTGGGTTCAAAATCCTATTTTCCGCTATAAGTCGAACATTTTAAAAATAGTTTGACAGCAGTAAAAAAACATTTCGACAGCATTTTCACAGTTCTTGTAAATCTTGCAAACGTAATTATGCTATCGTCAAACCGTCTTTGGAATGCTCAAATTAGTGCAGAAAATAGGTTTCGGAACCAAAAGCGTAAAAATAATTTTGATCCAAGTGGACGGTCACTTGGTTTTGTTGGCACATGGGACACCCACCAACTCTCTCACAACTCTCTTCAAGAAGCAAAAAATATAATCTAAATATTTATTTCAACAACACATTCAGCAAAACAAGGAACATAGTGATGTATTTATTCGACTTTCCTCAACAGCACCAGTATGACGCAACTGACAGGCGATGCGATCCAGATCCTTTCGGCCCTGAAAACGAAAAATTAATCAATTTTAGAATGAAAAAATTCATTTAGCTACCTGCTTAGTCAATTTGCAACCACAATCAGGGCTCTTCTCAGCCCACTTCAAGCCCTCCAGGATTTGCAGAACCTTTCTTATGACGGATCCGAAGCCAAAGAGAAGTGATTGGGTGCAACACCACGGCGCTTGTTTTCTTCATACACCTTAAGGGAACTCCAATGCCTGAAGACATCCAGCATTAAACCAAATCTTAAGAGGTTCGAAAAATATTCCAACAAAAATTGTACACTTACCGGCTGACGATCTGATGTAAAGACGTCGAGCAATGCTGGCAGTGCGCAAATAGTACCAATCGGACCAATGGAAGCCATTCCTTGTTCTTGCCTAGCTTGACGACATCAGCTCACCCTGGAAGCTTGACCTTGCCGCTAAATTTAATAAATATATAAGGCTTCATTCCCATACAATAAAAAACTCTTCTTCAAGAAACCGGGCAAACTGCACGACAATTTCACTTGGTCCACATCATTGACGCTAGTCGGCTTGTCCATGATGCTTCAAGCAGATAGATGACTCGATTTTGCTAGAACTCGAAACAGGTAAAATGAAAAAAGGTAGTTGGTATAAGCCGTATTAAGCCGTATAAGCCGAGTAAAGGATGAATTCATCTACGGATGAATTATCGGGAGTGGGTGACCTAGTACCGGAATTGGATCAATGAGGTGGATCAAATGAGTTTTGATCAAATGAGTGTGTACGATTTGAATAGGCTTTATTTGAATTTAGACTACAGTCGACGCTCTCAATAACATACACCCCAAAAGTTCGTTCCCGCCTACGGTTCGACACTTTTTTTAGCCCATTTTTTTCAAATTTTTTCCATTTCTGTTTTGACAGTCTGGTCGCAAATATCGCAAGGATTCCGATTTTGCCGATCATTTTTGCAGAAAACAATGATTTTGACATTTAAAAACAAAAACTCCCATTAACATACACCTGTTTTGGATTTCGGTACAGCAATGGAAAAAATTTGAAAAAATGGGCCTAAAAAAGTGTCGGACCCTAGGCGGGAACGAACTTTTGGGGTGTATGTATTGGAGCGTCGACTGTAGTACTGACGACGATCGATTAATCGCACCTGCGATTAATCGCAAATCGCACCAAATTTGGCAAAAAAAATCGCATCCATGCTTTTAAAATAAGGACGAGACTTTTTTCTGCCCGCTTCTGGCTTTTTTCTGCCCGCTTTAGCTTTTTTTCTGCCCGCTTTTCTGGCCCGCTTTTTTGAAATGATTGAAAATGACCCCAATTTGTGATAACTTTTCTTATTTTGAGCAGCCCTTGTATACGAAATTTCTTAAGGAATTCGAGTTTATTTACAGAATTCAAAAAAGCTGTTACCTGTCCAGCTTTGGCCATTTTGCAGAATTTGGGCATAAAAATCTCTTAGATGCAACAAATGGTCACATCTCAGCAGCCAATAATTTTTTCGAAACTCTGTAAATAAATTCGAATTCCTTAAGAATTTCGTACTAAGCTGCACAGAATAAAAAAATTATCACAGATTGGGTTATGTTAAATCATGTAGAAAAAGCGGGCAGAAAAAAAGCTAAAAGCGGGCAGAAAAAAGCCAGAAGCGGGCATAAAAAAGATTTATCCTTAAAATAATCGCAAATCGCAATTTCAATTTGAGAAATCGCACGATTAATCGCAAATTTTGCCATAGTGAAAAATTTTACCAGTAAAATTATTTTTAGTAATGGACGTTTTGCAAATCAGCGCAAAATTTTTTCTTCTTACCGCAATGTGATCTTCCGCACAATACTCTTTTCTCACCACAATTTTTAAAGTCAGAAAATAACTTATATCGCTCAGAATCCCAACCAAAGTGTCAGAAGCACTTGAAAGATGATATTTGGGGGCTTACTAAAGGGGAGTAAACTTTTCGATAAGACTCGAATTTACGTATTAGAGTCCCACTTATATCGCCTTAATCGCTGAAAATCTCACTTTGAACATTCTCAACCACTTCAAAGCATTCTCACTGCTCAAAACAAGAGTTTAAGTTCTCTGCAAGTCTCAAGGGTGGTTTAGACTGGTTGAGGGTGAGATTCTGAGCGATCGAGCTGACCAAAGTGAGATTCTGATGCGTGCGATCGAATTTTTGCAATAACTTTACTCCTCTTTTAGTAAACCCCCAAAAAACCAACTTTCAGGTGCTTCTGACCACTCTCGGGTGGATTCTCAGCGACCCTCTTTGAGCAAAGTGATAAAATTTTTGGTTTGTAGGAGCTAAAAAGCAAAAATAATCGCATAATCGCGCGATTTATCGCACCTGAATTTTTATACGATAATCATTGCGATTAATCGCATTCGATTTTTTTAAAATAATTTCGATAGCAATCGCATCGGTTGATACCAAAATAAACGCAATCGCATAATCGCAAAGGCCAAATCGTCAGCTCTAATTGGACTGGTTTGCTTTGGCGCAATTTGAAATTGGGCCAATTTGAAATGGCACATTTCTTCTCCCAAAAAAAGCTTGGCCTGCTAAATTTAATTTTTTTTAAAGTTCTTTGAGAAGTCTAAAGCCGGCTTGCACCCCTTTCTCAAATTTTTTCATAATTATTAGAGATATCGATTAGTCTTGCCAAAAATGTAACCTATTTTGTAGTCTTCTGGTTCTGAAACATGAGTCTAAAAATATATGGATAATAACGATATCAGAATGAATAATAAGTAAAAAATTAAAAAAATAACCTTGGCGCTAGCATCCAGATCCGAACTTTCCGGCCTTGAGTTCTTCCTTTTTCTCTTTCTTCATTGTTCATCGAAGACTGAAAAATTATACCTATTATTAGAAAATAACAACAAATGTCGAAATTGAAAGCATTCTAATGTGAATACACTGTTTTTAGAACTAGACCAGCTAAATGTTATCGCCTGCACAATTAATGATCTAATTTTTTTTATCCGAACCTTATTGATCAGCTTATCGTTCTTCCTGGCTTCATCTGACTTTGGAAATGTGGCAGAGCACTGAATTTTTTACAAAAACGGGTTCATAAAGAGTAATTTGCTTGAAAAAACCTGAGGAGCAGGGATGCCACTTCGCGAATCATTGGTTTTCTGGCCTTCAACTGTTTCCAGAGCACTGACAGAGGTCTAAGATTTTATATAAAGCGTCTATAGAAAATACCATTTCTTCAAAAGACCTGAGAGCAGGAATGCTACTTTGCGAACTATTGTCTTTATTGGCTTCCAATAAGATCTTTCCTCCTGGCTTGTGAGCTGGCAGACCCCTAAAATTTCGATTAGAACTCGTTAGGAAATAAAATTTCCTAAAAAAGACTGAGGAGCAGGAATGCCACTTTGCAAGCTATTGTCCCTCTGGGCTTCAACTGGTTCTGAACACTGGCAGAGTCTTAAAATTTTCACATAAGCTTGTTAAGAAAATATCTTTTGTTCAGAAAACCTGAGCAGCGAGAATGTCACTTTGCAAACTATTGTCCTTCTTGGCTTCCCTTAAGATTCTTCCTGTCTTCGAAGAGCTCGCATAGATCTTGAAATGTTTCATTTAAACTTTTTTTAGAAAATAAAGTTCTTAGAAAGACCTGAGGCGCAGGGATGCCAGTTTGCGAATCATTTCTTCTTGGCTTTAACTGAGTTTGAGAACTTGCAAGACCTACACTTTTTAAGTATGCTTGTTCAGAAAAAAAAGAATGCTCATATTACCTGAGGAGCAGAGATTTGATTTCGAGCACCATCATCTTCCTTATCTTCAACTGTGTGTTCGTAAAGTTGGCGAGCCCTGATTTCGGAAAGAAAATTTGGATATGTGTGAGAAGGACGAAAAATTGGTAAAATGACCTGAATAAATGACCCGAAAATAACAGGGACGCCAGACGAACATTCCTCGCTGTCTTCTTGCTCATTTAGTTGCTTTTTGCTAAAACTTGAAAAATTCACACCAATAATATAAATAAAGTTAAAAAACGAAAAAATTGCAAGTTGTGAAAAATTCTGTGAAAAAAATCTTGTAACGCCGCTGTTCAAGTATTCTTTTAATGTATTCTCTGGAACATACGCATACTAGACTCTCTTATGTGTGCTTTTTTGTCAGATTAGAAACTTGGAAGTAAAATTCGGTCATTGAATTACATTGAATTACTCGATGTTTTTCTAAAGTTATCGAATTCCTGGATTGCTCTCGTTCGCTTAGTTTTTATTGTCGAAAAAGATATTATTTCCGTGAAACTTGAAATACACCCCCTTTGAAATGCATAAAACTAAGTGTTCGGCCAAAGTAAGTGTACAGCAGATTCGGGTCACCTTGTATGCCTCAAAATGACATTACCAAATAAACAAACGCCTGATTTAAACTGTTTTCAGCGCTATCGGAATGAGATTTTAAGCAATCCAGCCCTGATCATATGAGTGAAAAACTCATTAGCATCCTATGCGATGAACATTTGAGACAAATGAGAGGAAAAAACTCTTGGATTGCTTTTTATCTATGAGATTTGTTTGATTTTTGTGTGGGTACTTTTATGGGGGGGGGGGTACGTCTTCTGAGTGGATAATAAAGAAATTCGGCGCTACTGTAATATACAACTTCCCATCGCCGCCGACGCCCCATGTCAAAAATTGCTGATATTCACTTTTAATTAATAGTATGGTACAATAACTATTTAGACAAGAGACATGAAAAAGATACGGTGACAATACATGCGCACAACGATGGTAAAGATTTATTTCGACGTCAAACCGAGACACTTAGGTGAAACGAATAAAACATTCATCAGACCCAAATTGAATCCCAGGAGCACTTTCCTTTGAAGGAACTTCTCAAACGAGCAGCCCTTGATACCAACAGAGTTATCTACAAACGGGAGAAACCTCGCTTCGGAACTTGGTTATATTGGAAATATTAGAATTCACCGGCATAGTAGAGGTTGTGACTAATTGAGTGAAAATTTTTTAGCGGGTGAAGGAGCATTCATCCAGGAAACACTCGTGCCGCAAGTGCCGAAGAGATCCTCATCTGCGCCGTTTCGAAGACATCTTCATTAGCATCGGATTGGAGATCCACTTCTTCGCCAAACGATCAGCATACTGAAAATATCTTATCGAAATATTTTTATTGGAGGTTGAGAGAATTCCTGGATCATGGCGACTAGCTTGACTGAAGAAAAAGTATAATTTTGGTTAGGAATTCTTTGTGAGCGAATGGGCTATTGGAAATTGTAGATTTGAATTGGGAGGAATAGGAATAACGATGAGACGGAAAGAAGGAAAGAAAATCTTTCTGAGTTTTGCGGGATTTTAGCTTATCGGATTTTGGCGTTTGGTTTTTCGAAACAACAAAGAAGAAGATTTAGAACAAGGAAAAAGAATGTTTCGGCACAAGCCGAAAAAATCCGCAAAAGCATATTGACATCCGCCATGAAAACATCCGAAAAACATCCGGACATCCGCTGACATCCGCCATGAAAACATCCGAAAAAACATCCGGACATCCGCTGACATCCGACCTAAAATTTTTTGACATCCTACATCCACATCCACATCCGGCCAAAAAAAAATTTGACATCCACATCCACATCCGACATCCGACCCAAAATTTTTTGACATCCGACATCCACATCCACATCCGCCGGATGTGGATGTTTCGGATGTACACATCCACATCCGGATGTATCTTCCGGATGTTTTACAGCCCTGGTGGCACCTACTCAAGGTATTGGGGTTGGGTGGGTAAAGTCGTAATTTTGGTCCTAACAAACCCGATTTTCCACACAATTCTAAGTTAGAAAAATATTTGCTATTACCAGGATTCGAACCTGCTCGAAATTATCAAATTGGCGGTTTTGGGGACGAATTTACCTGGGGACGAATTTACCTGGAGACGAATTTACCGCTGCCCATATCAACTCCCCCAGTCCTAAGAGGATTAATTTTCTAAGCGTTGAGGGCACTTACAACCCAGGAACTTGTAGTGCAGGCAAAAGTATAAGTACTTTGAATAGACCAAGCCGATCAGTGGGGTGGGCCCCACGGGTTTGCACCTGAGCGTAGCACTTCTTAAGTGCTATGCTAAATTTTCGGATGGTGGGCCTCTGGCCGGCCTTGTGAAACGAGTGGAAGTGCTCTTCGGTAAAAACAAAGATGTTGAAAATAGTTTACAATTATTATTATTCTGAAGCCAGTCTAAAATCCACTATCTCCCATCTGGAGGGCAAAAGAAAAAATTTTTAGAGGCGTATGCAATTATACGAATTTAAGCTCAAAAGAGAGACGAGATGTTGAACTTAAGGGTTCTGTTAAGAATTTCGCGGGAAGTTAAAAAACTCTTCAAATTTGACTAGAAAAACGTGTTTTAGACTTGAAATGGCTTCTAGTTTTATAAAATCTGTATTTTGAAAATTCGATCTGTATTTTCTGCAAGGGGAGATTCTCAGCTTTCTTTTGGTGTATAACTCACCGTCTGAAATACAAACCTCGCAGACCTTATAGAAAAAGAAGTACGTTTCAACTTTTGCCTTGTATTTGACGTGAATTCTGGACTTTCATCGGGCCTGTACTCAAAATTTTATAAGAAAGCTGAGAATCTGATCTCTATGACCTATGTCTACTTTTCGATTTTAAGTCGAGTGGGTGAATGAAAAATTGCAAAAAGTACTCTTGATCATAAAATGCATATAGAGTCTCTTTTTGCCACGACCCATGTTGAAATACATGGTAAGACAGCCGAAGAATGGCCAAAAAATTGACTAAAAAGTGGCCCCCTTTTATTCCTTCCCCTCCCAATACAGCCCATAATCCCTTTTAAATTAATTTTCTAGCCTTTTTACGACAAAATTATTACTTAAAATGATTTTTAGATACTCTGAAAAAACTTGATTTTCGGAGGGGGGGTATAAGCCAGTAGGGTCGAAACATTTCTTCAAGGTTTTGCTGATCAAGACGCGTGAGGAAAATACCCGTCTTGAGTGCTACATTATTCCTAATGAAGATATTCCAAAGCAAGAACTTTCAGAATTTCGTGTGAATTTAGTGACGCTGAAAATAAAGACGAACCTCAATTTCTTTGGGAAGATTTCTCGCCAAAATATGGACAACATCAATGACAAGAGCTAAAGAAATCATTTGTAAACTATATGTCAAGGACCTTTGCGCTGTGTTCTGATTTGTGTAGCGATTTCTTTTAGAAATAAAAATTAGGACTTTAACTCAGAAGCATTTATTTTTTGGCCGTGGTGTTTTATCGCCCTGAAAATTTTTGGAAAAATCTACTTTCTACTTGGAGTAATTCAGCCGTCTCCTGCAAATATAGAAAGTCAAATTTTCATGGCACTAGATGTCAGTAGTGCTTTAAATAAACAAAATATTTGCTGTACAGATAATACAGTACAGTCCACTCTGGATACAGTGCAATTCCCAGGACCGGAAAAATATACACTATATAAAACGTATTTTTTCAACAAACAATGATACCGTATTTCTCTAAAAAGCGCCCCGAGCGTTTATTTTTTAGATGACCTCCAGCGGGGAGGGGGGGGGGGTTGACGATGCGCTCATTAGAAGGGGGGACAGGGGCGCTATTTTTCAACCAAGTGCGGACGAAATTTTTTACACAAAAACAATGCTGTCAAAAATTTTATTTAAAGGGGCATGCCCGTGCGTTAAGGCGCGAACCAGCAGTTTTTTTCGAATTTTTTCGAATCGTCCCATTTTTCACTCGTTCTGCGTCAAATCTGATATAGATGACCTTATACTGCTTTTAAAAACTAGACAAAAACTTAAAAAATCTAGACGAGAACGAATGTAAAAATTTATCGAGAAAGAAAAGAACTGCTGGTTCGCGCCTTTCCCCCCATCGGGCACGATCATGCCCCTTTAACAACAACACCATTTTTAACATTTTAGCTTTGGTTCCCCCTGTTGTTTTTTCTTGAGAAACGCATTTCTCCCCAGTCTTATTTTGAATGTGATCATGTTTAAGGTTAACCATAATCACCTTGATGCCCATAATCGCAATATGTCGGGGTAGCTCGCACAGGTTTAACCCACCTGGAAAAGAGAGCACTTGTTCACTAATAGTTAATAGAGGGGATCAATACATTTTTCAAGAAAAAATAACAAGGGTGAGAAGCTAAAAATGTTGCCGCGCAAAGGTCAACAGGGTAATTCAACTTTACAAAAAAATCTGAACAATCATTAACTTCTGACTTTAACTCTATGATGGCGCATCTCCATAAAATCTAACATTAACCTTACACCTTATTATTGAAATTTTAGCTTTAATTATTAAATTAAACTTTGAAGTTTAATTTTCAAGTTTAGCTCTATTATGGTGAATCCCTTTTTGAAATTTTTTTTAACATTAACTCTAACTCTGTATGCGCTAGTACAAATGGTGCAATTAACTTAAATAACACAATAACAAAAATAAACTCACCATCACAAAATAGGGGGGGGGGCTTATTAGAGGGGGGCGCTTTTTAGAGAAAATACGGTAACAGTACGATGTAATAAATACATTAACGGCTAGACGAGAATGAACTAGTTATTTTTGCCGGTACATTTACATTATCCTGAGTCTGTTTTTTTGCCTCTCTTCGTAAAAGCATTCATCTAATGCATCGACGAGACTAAGCACTTTCTGTTTCAAATAATGACAGGCGAAATCAATTGCCCTCTAAGCTTTAATTAGTTATTCCACCTTCACTGCTTTGGCTTACCGCCGCTACATTTCTCTAACAACCAGTTGCTCAATATAATTTGATGGAGAAGTAGGGAACTGCTTCTGGATGAAGTGATTGAAACGACTGCAGATTTAGAGAATGCATTCAATTCAGAGAAGTTAAGAAACGAGAACATTTGGAATAGCGCTTCTGTGTTGAATTGCATGGGTGGAGGCATCTGCATGAAAAATATATCAGCTAATTTGAAATGCAACAATTACCCTGCTTAAAAGTGTCAAAATATTCACAGTCATTACCCGGGCTGTTTACGATAAATCGGATCCTTGCCGGCAGGGCTGCGTCGGAACCGGAAAAAATTGGAACGGAATTCGGAATCGAAACTCCAGAATTTTCGGAATTGGATTTCGGAACTTGACCTATTTTTGGCTAAACTTCGTTACACCACATCCTACCAAAAGTTGATTTTGACCACTTATTCGTGCTTTTCAGGTCGTAATTAGTCGAAAAAACATGTTTTTGGGATTGGGAAGGATTTTTTTCGAGAAAAAATTTTTTGACCAAAAATTGACTTTTTGCCTTGGGGACCAAGCTAAACCATCATAAAGAGGTACCCAGACACCCCAAAAAGATGGGATTTGAAGATAGTTTTGTTGACTGGGGCCTACCGCATAAAAGACTCTGGTATGCATACATTTTTTATGCATTCAGAGTCACTTTCGAGTGATTTGCGTCTAAGGTATGTGGGTGTGCGCATCTCAACCCCTAAGCAACCAAGCCCCCTGCGCCCTCTTCGGGACGCAGGGGGCTTATGCGCGCACTCACTTACCTTAGACATAATTTCGAGCAAGACTCTTGATTAAAAATGCATTGAAGACTCTTTTTGCCTAGCTGCAGTGACCAAAACGGGGTAAAATGACCTTTTATAAGATGGTTTACCTTGGTCCCCAAGGCAAAAAGTCAATTTTTGGTCAAAAAGTTTTTTCTCGAAAATTTCCTTCCCAATCCCAAAAATATGTTTTTCGACTAATTACGACCTTAAAAGCACGAATAAGTGGTCAAAATCAACTTTTGGTAGGATGTGGTATAACGAATTCCAGCCCTATTTTTCGGAATTCGGATTTCGGAACTCAAAAAGTATCGGATTTCGGAATTCAGGTTTTGTATTTTGGAAATTTTTTTTGAAACTTAATTGAAAAACAATCGCCAAGGAAAAACTGAATTTGATTTCATTGCAAGACATTTAAGGATTTCGGAATTCGGAACTTAAGTTTCTTTTCGGAATTCGGATCCGATTTGATCCCACTCCCTTTGGATCCGCAGAGAAAGCTTTTAAGGGTCATTGCCGTCTCCGACAACGGTTCAAAAAAATTTCTTAATCATTGACTTCTGTACGGACTTTTTAACTTGGTTTCTAATAAAACTTTACCTGAAAATAATTTCTAGGCCTTGTTTTGTTAGAAACCAAGCTGAAAAATCCGTACAGAGGTTCAATTATAAGGATTTTTTTTTGAATTGATGGGCACTAACTGTAATAACACTGACTGGTTAGCCAAATTATGAATCTGTTTTGCCAAAGTATAAAGTGAGCCTGAGAAATACAGTTAACTATCTTATCTATACTGATGCAGCTATATCTGCTTGATAATACTATACGTTTGCACGTTACATTTTTAAGTGTTAATACATTACTCTCAAACGCTCTCTCTTATTTTTCTCGCTCTTTTTGAGGATTCAAATACAGTCGAGTCCCGCTAACCCGGCACCCCAAAAAGTTCGTTCCCGCCTTGGGTCCGACACTTTTTTAACCCAATTTTCGAAGTATTTTTTCAATTATGTTTTTACAGTCTGATAGCAAATATCGTGAGGATTCCGATTTTGCCGATCGTTTTTCAAAAACCTAATATTTTTGGCTCCAAAAGACCAAACCCCGCTAACCCGGCACCATATTTTTAAAAAGGGTGCCGGGTTAGCGGGGTTTTGGTCTTTTAGAGCCAAAAATATTAGGTTTTTGAAAAACGATCGGCAAAATCGGAATCCTCACGATATTTTCTATCAGACTGTAAAAACACAATTGAAAAAATACTTCGAAAATTGGGTTAAAAAAAGTGTCGGACCCAAGGCGGGAACGAACTTTTTGGGGTGCCGGGTTAGCGGGACTCGACTGTATTTAAAAACTTCAAAATTTTACCTCAAAAATTGTGTTACTCGAAGGTTGGCCCTATCTAACAAAAAGAGTGTAGTGGTCCCCCGTTGATTTTTTGTTATTTTAAGGCTTAGGCAAAGGTAAGCCAGCGCGTGTTTAATATGAGCTCAAACATGAGTCTAGAATACAGTTCAATCAGTCCTAACATACTCTAGCCTAAGTACCCTATTCTAGCCTAAGTCTAAAACATAACAAAAAAAGCACAGGGGAGACCAAGGCGAAGCACCAAACGCCCTCCCCCTCCACCCTCTGTTAGATAGGGCCCGAAGATCCATCATCATTAGATTTTTGACGAAAAATGAGCTAACGCTTTATTTTATTTTATTACTATGTATTTTTTTAATTCTGAGTCGAGAGCCCTAACCGCAAATCATTTTCAACCAACAACCATGCAATCCAGTGTGGAAACCCTATTCCAAGTGCTCTCCTACCTCAACCGCTCTGAATTGGATGCCCTGGCCCCAATTAGCGGTTCACTTAACCACTTCATCCAGAAGCATTTCCTCGCTTATCCATTCAATTTGATAAATGGGCTATGGATAACTAGTCGTGACAGTTCTAAAGCTGAGTTTAAAGATTCTAATGTCTGTGCTTTCTGTTCAACGATCTGATTATTTCTGTTCCTCGGAGCAGTTGCAAGTTTTAGCAAACTCTGGAAAGTGGAAAGCTGAACAGGTTGAAGTATATATGTGTTTGCAATCTTTTTTTCCAGTTCTGGAATGGAAATCCCAGCTGGAATCAGTTAGTTCACTCTGGCAAGGCAGTTATCTCAAATTTGGAGTGGATGGTCACATGCAAGATATCAAAGACAGTATGCACCTGCTGTTCACTTGGTCCAACGTGCTCCATTGCAGCCAACTTGAATTTTTTTACAGAGATATTGCTATAGATCATCGAATAGGCCACAGCATACCATTTCCATTCCACACATTCCCTCTGCTCTACACTTTCTCCACAATAAAATTTTTAGTTTATAATAGTATGAGGCCTGTGGATTTGCTGGACTATTTGGAAAACATTCCAGAAGAAAGGCGGAGTAGTTTGGAAGTACACGTAATTAGAATTCAAAGCAGCTGGGTAGACGATCTGCTTGATCTCGTGAAATACGTAAGTGAAATTTGGGACCAGTTTGAGAATACCAATTTCACTCGATTAAACCATACCCCTTCCAGTTTTGATCGGGTTGGTAGTGGAAGGAGTAGTAAAAAATTCTGGCTTTTTTCTTGCTCTTCTTGTTCTTTGCTGTTATTATGACTACCTGAGGCCCGAAGCCGAGAATTTTCAACTACTTCTTTCACACCAACCCAATTAAAACTGGAAGGGATAGGGTTTAATTGAGTGGAAGTGGTATTTTTTAATGTAGCCAAAATTTCTTTTACAAACATTATAAACAGCAATTTTTATTTGATTTAGCGCTTTGCTGCAGCCAAATGTCCATGCTTTTTCCAGCTGCATATGCTCCATTACACTGTTCAATACGATGCTAATAAACAATTCCAGTTGACCAATTTGGTAACCAGAGAATCATTGCATCATTATTTCTTGGAGCATAGGAATGATATCTTTTGTAGGACTGTTTTGAAACGTCGTTTGTTGTAAATTTTTAGTGAAATTATTGTATGGTCAGCGTTTTTTTAATAAAAGATTTTCATAAAACAGTTTCATTACAGATTTTAACAAATTGGCATTAGATATCTGGCGCTAGTGAACAATCTGTGTCCAAAAATGCCTAGGTCCTGACTGTTGTTCAAAGGGTTAGGGTAAACCCGGCAAAAACGAAATTTGCCAAACGTATGTTTGCCAAAACGAATACAGTAAACCCTCAACTTAACGCCTACGCCCCGTTAAAGCGGGAGGCCGTTTAATCGAGGGCCTACTGTATTGCCAAATCACATTTTGCCAAAACGAAACTTGCTAAATGTAGGTGTTACCGGCTTTACATAATTTCGACAACTAGATAATTCAAAAAGCGCCAATTGCTTATTTCGCTTATAATACGTTTTAAAAATCGGATGATCATATCAACTCTATTTATCTAATTCACACTTCACCATAGTACCTATTTCGACAATATTTGAAGCAGAAAAATAGGCATAATTATCATAAAAGACTACTTCAACAAATTTTTTTTATTATTTCGAAAAATCTAATTAATTGGTGATAAAAATAATCTACATTTAAAGAGATAGGGGGGGTGGTGGTTTATATTACAGTATCGCCAAACACTCACTTTTTTACTGTAAATCTCCTGTCTTTTTGTCTTATATACCCGGCTTAATATCAAAACTGAGTGTTCCACCGTTTTTATTATAATTTTTTTAAAAATGTTTATACCAATATGTGGCCTCAGATCTCAGCCATCTAATGAGCTATAAATACAAATTTTAAAATATTAAAAATAAAGTGACTCGTGTATTTAAATAAATGGACCTGAACCAAAAACATTCGTCTCTTAATTTTTTAAATTATACAGTTAAGTATTCTAGCTCACTATAAAAGAAAAGATTCAGTTTTACATGCTGATATAAACGTTTTTAAAAAATTGTCAAAGCCAATGTTGAAATAAAAGAGAACATTTAATTTTAAAACTTAAGCTGTTAATTCAAGACGAAAAGGTGGGAGATTTAAAAAAATAGGCATGAGGTATCAATTTCATCCAACGCCAACTCTGACTCCAACTCCAGCGTGTTCACAAAGTCCGAGTCGGGCGGCTTTATATCAGGGTTCTCATCCGTCCTTTTTAAAAAGATTTGTCTTTTCTTTGGGATCCAAAATCTTTTTATTTTTAAAATTTTTAGTCAAAATCTTTTTTTTTTCGCCCGAAATAGCAATAAGCACTGGATAAAATGACACTTTTCCGACAATAATGGTCAAAATGTTCTTTTTTTTCAATCCAAATATCCTTTTTCAAAATTTTGAAATGAGAGCCTTGCTTTAGATGCGTCATTTATGCTACCCGAATCACTATTTGAAGTGTTGGTTAACTTTTCTCGAGAAGAACTTCTAAAATTGAGCTCTATCAACAGGCTTTTAGAAAAGTGCATTGCTTTTTATTTTCCGTCATCCCCTTTCCTAATTACAAACCGGACACTTAAAGTAAGAGCGTGTACAGATTATGAGTTTGAGTACTCCAACTGGAGTCATCCGATTACAATTCGAACGATGTACAAATATTTGTCATTTACCAAGACTTACATTTATTTTCACACTTATCATCTTTGCCTGCAAAAACTGCCTGAAATAAGGCATTTGTGGTCTGGTCAGAACTTAGTCATTTATTTCAACCCTTCACTGCCAGGAAGTTTTTTTGTGAATGTGTTGAGCAGCCTTGCTCCACTGGCTCTAGACCCTTGAAGTGCCTTGAATTAAAGACATTTCAGCAGAATATGAAAAGATGGCCCATTGCCTATTGTGATCCACTTTCTATTCACTGTGAAAAGCTGAAATTGGAATATGCTACCAGCAATTTAAAGGATCTTATAATATATTTTTATTCACTGGAGTATGAACATTTTTCTAAACATTTGAATATAACTATCGATTTAAACTTAAAAGGAGGAATGTCAGAAGCAGGTGACATCGAGAAAATACAGAAATTTATAAAGGAGGTTTGTTAAAAAATAATAAAGGCTGATGATGTTTGTCCTATTATATCGTCAGTGACCTAACATGAAAAGTAGAAGGGCCACGATTTTTTTAAATTTTGACTTGGTCGTCCATCTTGTCTTTTAATATGTTTTTTAACCTTCTCAGTCAGGGCTTATCAAAGATTTTAAGGAAGCGGGCCTATGGGGAAATTTGACAGAAAAAGTAATTTAAAGTACAGAATTCCATTTAAAAAATATTCCTATAGACGATGGTCCCTGTATGCCATTAGTTTGAAATTCTTGCAGTATAAATAAAAAATTTCGCAGCATAAAAAACGGATCTCTTCTAGGGCCAGCAATTTTTTGACAATAATTTTTCAATTTTTTTGTTGGTCATGATAATTATGGTACTTTTCATACCCAATATGAATAGTTTGACGGTCCACCCCCCCCCCTAAAAGCTACTCAGTTTTAGACTCCATCCACATTTTTTTTCAAAAGTGCTGAAATTAGTACGGGTTATCCTTGAGCCTAAGGCCTATTTAAAAAACAATTTTTATTTAGCAATTTGAGTCATCGATGAAAACGTGCTGCTTTAGGATAGTTTATTACTTTTCTGGTTGCGGAAACGCGCCTTCTACTCCGAAACTGAAGAATGACCAAACAGAAGAATTCTTAGAAATAAATCAACTAGAAGAAAAAATTGTTATTACCAGAAACAAGAATCTTACATAATTTTAAATATTTTGTAGCCGATCTATAAAGTGATTTTAAGAAATTTATTCATATAGTTGACTAACCCTCAATCACATAGGCGAGTTGAGGTCGAGCTCATGTTTTCTCAACCTTTTTAATGATCAGAGGGAAATTTTTCTATACTTTTTGTCACTCTTTATACACCAAACGAAAGCTTAGTCTCTGAGCTATCTCCTACATCGGAAATTATTTCATTGATGCAACAAAAGTGTATGTAACAGCACTAAAGTTGGAGGCTGGTTGAGGTCCAGGTACCTCGACCTGGACCTCGACCAGCCTAGACATCACATTTATTTTTGTCACGATAATGAGATAATTTTTGATGTAGAAGATAGCTTGGAATCTAAGCTTTCGTTTTGTATATAAAGAATGACAAAAAGTATAAAAAAAATTCTCTCTGAACACAAAAAAGGTTGAGAAAACACGAGCTCGACCTCGACTCGCCTATGTGAGCAACGGGTAAGTCCGTATTTAAATATTCTTGGAATTCGTCTACCTCAGTTGTCTGAACAAGACTTTTGGATTATTCAGTTGCAAAAATGAATTATTACAAATTTAAATTCTTTCTTAAAGAGAAATGTCCGTGTCTTTCAATAAACTAATTCGAGAACCAGTAGTTATTTCTGTCTTTATATGCATGTTCATCAATATTTCTCAAGTTCTTTGCTTTATTAGGAAGAAGATTTCTTTTGAAACTAGAGTGAAATGGAACGACTCTCTTGCTTTTTATATAAACTCTCACATTTTTAAAGATTAGAATTCAAAATAAAATCGACGTACACGTGACGAAAAATTAAAACTTGGATTCAACAAAGAGAAAATCAATAAAAAAATTCCAATCATATATCTGTATCGTCTGGATCGTCCTCTGTCGTCCGTCAGCGGCCGTCCGCCCGCCGTGTCCGTCCTTCCTTTTTTCCTCCGCCTCCGTCCGTCTAATTAGCTTGAGGGTCAATTTTTGGTCAGCAATTTTTTATTTTCGAAAACTTAACTTTTAGTAAGAAAAACTTTGGAGAACATTTATTTTTAGCGTACAAGAATTTATTAGGAGACGTTCAGGTACTTATGTCGTTCACACCACACCTTTAATTTTCCGACTTTTTCTTGTTCAAAATGACCCAAATAACGTCCCAAACTTACTTTTTTCTGCTTAACAATATAAAAGAAGGATTTCTAAATACTTTCTTATAAAAAAATTGAAATTTGTCAAAATTTTGCTCCTAATCCCTCAAGGATATATGACTTTTTAAGGTTTTTTTACTTTTTAAGGTGTTTTTGACTAGATTTTAGCCTTTTTAAGGCATATGAAAGCGAGAGTGATAGTTTTTTACTTTGTAAAGCCTACGAAGGTTGTTTAGAAATATCAAGGGTACTTTAAAAATTCAATCAAATTCATTCGGTAAATTATATCACTTTTGCATCGATGTGCCTCGAAAAAGGCTAAAATCTAGTCAAAAACACTTTGAAAAGGTCATACAGTCAAACCTCGATATAACGACACCCCAAAAGTTCGTTCCCGCCTAGGGTCCGACACTTTTTCGTGTTTAATTTTTAATTTTCGTGTCCAGCATGGTCTATTCGCTTATAAAAGTGCTCTTTAGTCTTTAAAATCACTCATATTTCGAGTTCCATCTAAGACAACAAACATTTAAGCTAAATTTATTCTAAAAAAAATTTTCTCAAAAAAAATTCAGTTTGTTGAAGTGTTTGTTGTCTTGCGGTACGTGACATTTTCATGCCGCCCATTTTGATGCCGGTCATTTTGATGCCGGCGAAGAGTTTCAAGAGCAATCGCAGTAAAAGGCTTTAGGCTTTTTTTTTACTAAAGCGTAGTAAATGCGTAAAAGAAAACTATATTTTGTCGAAAAATTACTTCTGAGTCAGAACTTCTAATATTAGTTTTTATAATGGATCAAATTGAATTGTTGCCCCTAAAGTCTGAATTCTTGCCCCTTTTTAATCAAAAATCGGGTAAATTTCTCCGTTTTGGCGCCTTCGATGAAAAATCGGCGGAATTTACCTGATTTTTATGAAAAAGGGGCAACATTTCAGTTTTTTTATTTAAATTTGAAAAAGGAGCAAGAATTCAGACTGTAGGGGTTACAATTCAGTTACATCTTTTTTATATCGCCTAAGACACAACATCGACTACCACTGGCTGCACACCCTATTTTTCATCTCTTTTTATTCACAAGTTTGGTGTCAAAATAATCCTTACATTCTTGGCTTTTTAACAAAATCATCAGCGCAGGGATCCGGTGTCAGAATCAGGTTGTTTTTTCTAATAGGGGCGTCAAAAATTGAAATTTCGCGGAATTATCCTTAGCGAATTGTCTCCCGCGGAATTCTCGCCGTGCCGCTCTTTTATTTTCATGAATTAAGTTAAGACTCAAACATTAGTGGGTGCTCACCCTATTTTCACCCACTTTTATTGAAAAGTTTGGTGTCAGAATGATCCTCAAGCTCTTAGATATCCAAAAAGGTTATAAGCGCAAGGTAGAAGTGAAAAATTATAGTGAAAAAATAAGGTGAGCCCCAGTAATATTTGAACCTGTGACCTATATAAAGCCCCATTTTAATTCAAAAATTCCTTGGCCCCCTGTTGTTTTTCGATAATTCACTATCCTACTCATCCCAGCTTTTTGGCCTATGGACCCGAGATCTCAACAGATTTGATTAAAAGTCGTGTACTGGCTATCCAATTTTACCAAACTCTCTTGGCGGAGTGAAAAACAATTTCGCGAGGTCTTCTTGTCAGTAAAATTTCTAAAATTAGCCTCCGGATAGACCCGGAGGCAGTTCCAAAAACTCAGGTTTGTCCATAAACACTTTCCTCAATGAGGCTAGGTCAGGACACACTAGTACCTTGTGATGATACTGGGTAATTAAACCAAAGAAAATAAAATTTGGTTATATATAGCTTATAGACTCGAAGTATGGGATAGGATGTGCGCCCTCTTGCTATAGTTGTCTAATCTCTCTTATCTTTATGGACGGTCTCACTATTTATTTGCTCATCTATGTTGGTCTAAATTTTTTATATGTGTGAGAAGATGAGATATAATCAATAATAGGCGGACACAGAAAAGACACACTATTTTCCCTTTCTTTTTCTCTGCGATCCAGCCTGTCTGTTTTTTGAGCGGTGGCGCAGATCAGCCCTTTATTGCCTTGTTTCCTTTGGAAATAGGGCAGGCCAGACCATATCTTCGGTTAATTACCAAGTTTGAGGTACTAAAATGTTCCTGCCCACATAAAGCAGCGGAATTGACAAATTTTGGCAAGCACTGTCTTCTAAGGCGGTGCACATATTCTCGTTTTTTTGTTGACATTGATAAAAAATAGTGACCGCGAGGTCCTCTCGGACAGTCCGTCCAAACAACCACAGCACTTGGACAACCTGGCACCTTGAAGACGGTCCTTTCTTTTTTGCCTGGGTCCTTCTGTTGTTTATTTTTGTAATTTTTTGGGGTGCGCAAGGGTTGCTGGCGTATATTAGGATAAAATTAAACATGAGTCTAATATATGGGCACTTATTTAATCAGGTGGGCGCCTTTCAAAACTTTTCGTGAATTATGTTTCAACTTTCAAATAACTTTTTCACTGTGCTAAAAACGATAAAACGTTATTTTCTGACACTTTTTAATATAAAAAAATCAATTGTTGCGCGCAGTGGCACGCAAAATTTATCTAGAAAAAAAAGAACTGCTGGATCGCGCCTTTTCTCTCCATCGGCACGATCATGCCCCAAATCCATATGATCACTCACTAAAACACCAGTGAGCTCTGTTGATGCTGTCATCCCTCGCTTTGGCCTCAGGTATCTTCTCTCTTTTGTTCCTTTTTTTCAGCCCTCGGTTTAAACCGATACCTATATCCATATATTTGGATTGGATGGAATGCTCCCTATCAGCAGTCGTTTGAATCACTTAATCCAAATGCAATTTACAACTTTTACAACTTTAATTTACAACTTTACCTAGCAATTCTATTCTTCGACTGTTACTTCATGACCTTCAAGAAACAGAAATATGCTTTGACCCTATGGACATAATCAGTGATGTATTTTTGAGATTATTCGCTCTTGCTCCGGGCTCTCGACTATGAAAATTCGATCCTGCTCTTGCTCCGGGATCTCGACTTTAAAAAGTTCGCTCCGGTTCTTGCTCCGGGCACCTGACTTTGAAAAATTTTCTCCGGCTCTTACTCCGGGCTCTCAATTCGCAAAAATTTGCTCTGAAATTTGCTCTGAATCTGACTCCGAGCTCTTCATTTGAACAAATCTGCTCCGGATTTGGCTCTGAGATTTGGCTCTGAGACCGGCTCTCGCTCCGGGCTCTCGACTTTACGAAAATTTCTCCGGCTCTTGCTCCGGTCACTTAAGTTTCGAAAATTTGCTCCTGCTCTTGCTCCGGGCTCTTAACTTTCAAAAATTTGCTCCGGCTCTTGCTCCTGCTCGGAGCCAGAGTCAGAGCGAGCAAGAGCCGGAGATTTATACATGACTGGACATAATGTGGAACAAATGAGCTATGTTTGCTCCTTGAAAGAATTGCAAATTATGGCCCGTTATTAGTATTATGGCCCGCCATACAAAACGGATTCTCACTAGTGTGGTCATCAAGATCTCAAAAACTGCCTTTCAAGAAATGCCCTAGGACATGGTGGACAAGTATACTGGGGACCATGAACAGCGACTTCATAGTGCAGCAGAAAATGGAGGCCAACACGTAGAACTCCGATAAATTTCATAATAACTCTTATCGTCCTATTTTTTCCATATATTGTTGTCAGGTATTCATGTAATAAAAGTTTAAAAAATTTTCTGCGTATTTAAAACATGGCTAAAATTGTTTCACCCGCCAAATTATTCTTTACCCCGTCAAATTATTCATTTACCCGCCAAATCGTAAAAATGAATATTTCTCGATGTTATTATGTCGTAAAATTTTTTTCTTTCAATCATCATATAGCTCTGAATCTCTATTTTTTGATAAGCTATCAACTGACCCCTGTTGTTGAAAAAAATTGAGAAATACCCATTTTTATGAAAGAGGAGTGTTTCATAAAAACGGGTATTTATCAAACTTTTCTCAACAACAAGGAGTCAGTTGATAGTTATCAGAAACTAGAAATTCAGAACTACATAATGATTAAAAAAAATCTGTTTGACATTATTTTTTATTATTGACAAGTGTTGCAAAATAAAATTGATTGCGCTAGAAAAAGTATTTCTCAACAAGTCAATTTGCAGTGTAATGGTGAAGGAGCAGTGGCTGGTCAAAATTTGTTAGTCAGTTCGATTTACCGATTCCCAATCCCTGCGTTGTCTTTTTGAGTTTAGTTTATTAAAAAAATAAACCCGAATATTTTTGCAATGAAAAAAACGTCCCGTGTGAAATTATCATTGCCGGCGACGGCTTTGGTATTTTAAAGAAAATTCTGTACATTGCTTAATGGATAGCTTTATTTACACAAATACGACTTCATACATAGTTTGCTTGGCTTAGTTCGCTTAGACAATAGAGCTAATTCATTTATCAAACAATTAACCAAGCAAAAGTAGTGGCCTACAAGGTAAAATCTAAATAATGACACAACAATTTCCTGCTTGTTAAAAAAGATGGCTCTGCTGGGGAATGGGTACCGATTTTTCGCCTTGGTTCTCCTGTTATTTTTTCTATGTATTTTTTTCTTTTTTATTATATTTTTCTGTTCGTACCATGGCTAAATAAAAAATGATCAAGAAATATATATAAGAAGATAGATTAGAAAAAAAAGACGGACAGAAAATGTAATAAAAACGAAACAAAAACATGGAAAAATAACAAGGGGACCAAGGAAAAAATTGGTACCCATTCCCCAGTAGAGCCAAAAGATTATAACCGACTTTTCATTATCTGGTAATAATCTAGATTATGACCGGTAATATTACCAGATTATGACCGTAATATTACCGTTGTCCAACTCTAGTTTACACGAGTTTTTTTTTCTTTCCGAGACAAATTCTTGCGAAAATACAACATCTCGAGTTTCAGTTCACCAGTTCAGTAAATTTCGAGTTATGCATTCTTCGAGTGTAATTTCTGCGAGTTACTTAAAATTCCAGTTATGGATCTCACGATTTTATTTCCCACCAGTTCAGGAACAGCCTAATAAACTGCTGTTTCATTCGATCAACTTATCTGTTTGTCCAGCAATGAAGCTGTATACCGTATTCACTCTATTAACTCCCATGGGAAGTTATCTTTCAACCCCTGAAAAATCGGAAATTTTTGGTCTATTTTGAGATTTTCGGTGCTCAACAACAGTTTGAAAACTGGAATTAGGTAATCTAGTAATAACCATAATTGGACGACAGCGAAATTTTCAAATCCCGCCTCCGCCGGCCTCTTAAATTTTTCTCGCCTCCGCCGGAGGCGGAGGCGGCGTTAAAAAATTTCGCCGCCGCCGCCTGGCGGCGGCGCAGTCATTCTTGAGGTACCCCGCCTCCGCCGGCGGACACGTATCCGCCGCTGAATCGCTCCGCCGCCGCCTCCACCGAGATAATTTTTGTAATATTGTAAAATAAAGCAAAATTTTAAAAATCAATTTTCAGTACATTTATTTAATATTATCGTGTCAAACTTTGATAAAATGAGCTAAACCCATCACACACTAGAGAAGAAACTAATTGCTGTTTAATAGCTGTTTAAATTTGTCCCGCCAATTTGAATTTTTTTTCCTAATCATTGAACTTCTGTGCAGATTTTTCAGCTTGGTTTCTAACAAAACAAGGCCAGGATTAAACTTTAGGCAAAATTTTATTAGAAACCAAGTTCAAAATTACGTACCGAAGCTCAATGAAAAAGTCTTTTTTGAATATGCGGGAACAAATTAAGCAGGTGAGCATGCGTCTTTAGTAAATATCACAAAAGATGATCCCACTTTTTTTTTCGCCTTCCCTACCCTCGACTTTTGGCAGACCTTTTTGACCATTGGAGTATTGAAATTTGACTTGTTTTCAGTTTATTAATAAATTAATTTTCATTAATTAGTATTTTGTTGAAAAAATACTAATCGAAAAAACAACGAAATTGAATAAAAAATTGCTCCGCCGGCGGCGGCGCCGCCTCCGCCGGCATTTTTCGCTCCGTCGCCGCCTCCGCCGCCTTCTCAAAAGCGCCTCGCCGCCGCCGCCTCCGCCTGCGTTCAAAATTTTCTGCCGCCGCCGCCTGGCGGCCGCGCCGGCAGTTTCTGAATTTCTCGCCTCCGCCTGGCGGGTCCGCCGGCGGAGGCGTGCGCCGGCGGGGCCGCCAGGCGAAGGTGCAACTATGGCAATAACTAAGAAACGCAAAAAACAGATGTGCAAAATGTTTGCTTTAGGCTGAGATATGGGGTCCGTAGGGTGTGGACTTATTAGAGGGTGGGGAGTTAATAGAGTGAATTACGGTAGCTTCAGCTGTTGAAAAGTGCTTAGAAATTATTATTATATATATATTTTTATTTTATTATTTTTCTCGTCATTTCAGACAACTTTACCTTTTCAAAATATATTTTCTATATTTGAAAATTTGAAAACCATGGATAGGAACGCAAGTCGACAGCTAATTGACGTTAATTGACTGCTAAATAAAATTCCCATCGGCAGTCTAAATTTAACCAGGTATCTCAAGTAGTGTTTTTTTCAAAGGCTTCAAAGACTTAACTTGATATAATCATTTAATGCCAAGTAAATTTTTAAAAATTCTTTTGGCGGGAAGCAATAAATTCAACACTTGCAATTTTTTTTCTATGATACCACTTATCCTATACGTAAAATTTTTTTGCAATGGTTCCAGGTAAATTCGTCAACTGGTAAATTCGTCAACGGAATTTCACTTAACAAGATTTACGAGTACAAAATATATATTTTCAATTTTTTCATGTTTTAAGCCAGCTTACGCTAGTCGGCGATGATCTCCGGTTAATTTATTTCGGTTAACTGATCCCCAGTTAATTGATCCCTGGTAAATCGATCCTCGAATGAGTTACAGGTTCGAATCCCCATGGTGGCAAATATTTTTTCTGGACTAATCATAGAATAGCGAAAAAGTTCTTTAAAGGGGCATGCCCACGCTAATAAGAGGTGGTGCCCGGGAATTCAAATTTTTTTCCTAGTCATTAGACTTCTGTACGGAATTTTCAACGTGGTAGCAACAAGGCCTAGAATTGAATTTTAGGTATGGTTTTGTTAGAAACCAAGTTGAAAAATCAGTACACAAGTCAATGATTAGGAAAATTTTTTGAGTTCCCGGGCACCACCTCTTATTAGCGTGGGCATGCCCCTTCAGGACTAGTATGCCTCAGGGTGGGTAGAAAAACGACCTGCTACCTGACCTAATGGTATCCACTTCTCGAATCCAAAATTTTTGATTTAGCCTGAGGTAATTCGTAATTAAAAATTTTAGGGGTTTTAATATTAAACGTCATGCAGATGAAATATTTTTGACAGAGAAATTGATGAATTTACTTTGAGTTATGTTACCTAGCCAGTGATCCATTTTACGTCTGATCCCCTCCTCACATGGTCCGGTCTATCCACCGTCACTGTCACCACTACCACTACAAGATACTTTTACTCAAGTACCACTACCTAGGCCCTTCTGCCTGAGTAACGATACCTACGCCTGCCTCGATACTATCACCTAAGTACCGCTACCTAGGTACAATATTCTGAGTACCATTTACTTAGTAGTACTATCTTCGCATCACCTGTATATCATACAGGGCATAAAACTTTTGAAAACTCGGGTTCCAGCAAGTCAAATAGCATTTTCAACATTATCAAACAGTGTTCAGGACGGGATTCTAGATAGGGTACAACGATTTTGATAGTCAAGTCAAAATCCGTTGACGAATTTACCGTTGACGAATTTACCGTCGCCCAAAATTATTTTTTTGCAATTCATTGAAAAAAATTGCTTTTATTCGAACAACTTACCGTATTTTCTCTATTAATCCCCCACTCTCTAATTAACCCCCACTCTCTAATAATCCCCCACCATATGGACCTTATAACTTAGCCTAGAGCAAACATTTTGCAAATCTGTTTTTTGCGTTTTCTTGATTAGCACGAGCACTCCTGATTCCACTTTTCAGATTTTGGTTGAGTACCCGAAAATCTCGAAATCGGCCTCAAATTTTTCTGATTTTTAGGGGTTGAAAAATGATTCCCCATATGCAGGGTGACCAAAGGGTTACTATTATGTAAAACAATGTAATGACAGTATAAGAGATCGTGAATTTGAAAATCCGGCCAATGAGGCAACTTTTATGGCAAATGGGGCAACTTTTCTGCTTTTGACTGGAAATTAGAAAATGGGGAGACTTTTGTGGCAAATGGGGCAACTTTTATGGTAAATGGGGCAACTTTTCTGCTTTTTGATTGGAAATTCGAAAATGGGGCAACTTTTCCGGCAAATGGGGCAATTTTTAATGGCTGTAACTAATTTACCCCGCCAAATTACTGATTTACCCCGCCAAATTATTTATTTACCCCGCCAAATTTGAATTTTAAGCAAAATACTCGTTTACCCCGCCAAATTACTGATTTACCCCGCCAAATTATTTATTTACCCCGCCAAATTTGAATTTTCGGTGAAATACTGCAGTAAATTTTGCGGGAATTCAGATTTTATAGTCAAAAATGACTTGGATCGCTCAAAATCCCACCCAGAGTGGGCAGAAGCCTGAAAGTTGGTTTTTTGGGGTGTGCTAAAGGGGGGGGGGTAAAACGGCACTCATCCACCACCATCACCCAAGTACCACTAACTAGCTACCTAAGTACTATTTTTTCTGTGTTATCACCTTAATACTACCACTACAGGATACAAAACTACTCCAGAACTTTCATTCTGAGATATTGACCAATGCCTCTCTAGCCAGAGTCCTTTCATAAAAAGACCACCAACAGACAAGAAACATTGTATCGCGCATTGCCATGCCTGAACAAAGGTTAACTCGTTAACCAATAAATAAACTAAAATATCAATATCTCAGAATCAAAGTTCTGGAGTAGTTTTGTATCCTGTAGTGGTAGTATTAAGGTGGTAACACAGAAAAAATAGTACTTAGGTAGCTAGTTAGTGGTACTTGGGTGATGGTGGTGGATGAGTGCCGTTTTACCCCCCCCCCGTCTTTAGTGAACCCCAAAAAACCAACTTTCAGGGCTTCTGGCCACTCTGGGTGGGATTTTGAGCGATCCAAGTCATTTTTGACTATAAAATCTGAATTCCCGCAAAATTTACTGCAGTATTTCACCGAAAATTCAAATTTGGCGGGGTAAATAAATAATTTGGCGGGTAAATCAGTAATTTGGCGGGGTAAACGAGTATTTTGCTTAAAATTCAAATTTGGCGGGGTAAATAAATAATTTGGCGGGGTAAATCAGTAATTTGGCGAGGTAAACGAGTATTTTGCTTAAAATTCAAATTTGGCGGGTAAAAAAATAATTTGGCGGGGTAAATCAGTAATTTGGCGGGGTAAAACAATTTGAGCCATTTTTAATTGTCTTCCAAAAATTTTACTTAGAGTCATGCAGCGAAGACCTCACAGCATTCTCAGTTTGCGTGATAAATTCCAACCATTCAACTTCATTGACCGGCTTGTTGACACTAATTGACCTCACTAATTTCTTCTGGCTTGAGTAATCGTCTTGCAATGCCTCACCAGTTGGAAACGCAAGTAACTGATAATCTTTGAGCCCGTTTCTCCCTGAAGCGACAATTCCTGTTTATGAAGACCCAAAGTTAGCGACTGCAGCTGACTTAATTCTGGCAATGCCAACTCGACGCTATTTATCAAAATTACTACAGTGAAGGAAAAGTAAAATATTACCACGAAGGCATTTGTACTTGATCGACAGACGTGGAATTCAGAAGGAGCAAATTTTCCACAGAGCAAAATTCGTTTTGCTGTTCCGGACACGCTACAGGAAGCTTTCGTTACACGCACGATTTATGCATCTCCAGTTTTGAATTTTTCTTGAATTAAGGACGCGACACATTCTGTATTCGTAGCAGCTGACGACCAAGCTTTGCCCTTCTCTGGTTGATAGCGACACAAAACCCTGAAAAGAGTATAAATCATGATTTAGAGTAAAAATCTAAACCTTAACAACATTAACATACATGATTAGATGGTTGAACTGGATTTTGAGTTTGAGAACGAACATTCGCTGGCAAGACATTATCCACGTTAATAGTCATCGAAGTACCTGAACACAATAATAATAGAAGCGAAAATACCGAAGAGTAATAAAATAACAGTGAGTAATGCTGCTGGGATCCCATAAATTTAAATCACGAATCTCAAGAAACAATCTGGCAGACACTCATGAGTTGCGCGCAAATGAGTGCGCGCAAACGAGTGCGCGCAAATGAGTGCGCGCAAATGAGTTGCGCGCAAATGAGTGCGCGCAAACGAGTGCGCGCAAATGAGTTGCGCGCAAATGAGTAGTTACGGACCAAAGTGCCACCTTTTTAAACATTTTGCCACCTTTTTGAAAAGTGAAAGGTGCATTTTTGCTTGTAATCTTGTTTAAATGCCACCTTTTGAAAAAAATTGTCTTAAATGCCACCTTTTGGGAAAAATTTGCGACCTTTTTTGTAATTTGAGTTGGTCACCCTGCCCATAGGGGTTTAATCGAGAAAATACGGTATCTGTTAGGGTCGGCCGCGATATCGTGGCTTTGACTTCAGAAGTGTTCCAAAAGGATTCAGATTCATTCTGGATTCTGTTCCAAAAATTTTCAGTCGCGACGCTTGTAAATTTATCACGCTACGCCGCCCCCCCCCCCCGCTCATACCTTGCTCCCCACGCTCCACCCCCCCCCCCGCTCCACCCCCCCCCCCCACGCTCCACCCCCCCCCACGCGAAAAAAATTGGCTAAGTAACGTCAACGCACCAAATTATTAATCAATAATGGCCCTAGCTCTGAAATACTAGTCAAAATAACGAGGGGTGAGAAGTTCATAGAGCATAGGGAGTTAATAGAGAAAACACGGTAGCTACAGCTGTTTAGAAGTACCTAGAAATTATTGGGAGGGGCCGTTTCGTATTCGCGTTTCTCGTATTTGACAAAACTCGTATTCGCAGAATTTGAAGTTGTGTTCTTGGCGTTTTTATTTCGGACAACTTTTGAAGTTCACTCTTCGGTAAGTTACCACTTATTTTGTAGCTTATCTTACTGGCTACAAAATGAGTGGTAACTTACCGAAGAGTAAACTTCAAAAGTTGGCCGAAATAACAACGCCAAGAACACAACTTCAAATTCTGCGAATACGAGTTTTGTCAAATACGAGAAACGCGAATACGAAACGGCCCCTCCCAAATTATTCGTCAAAGTATATCTTTCTCGTCATTGTAGACAATTTACCTTTTCAGACGATATTTGCTCAATTTGAAAACCATGGATAAGGACGCAAGTCGACAGCTAAGCAGATTCAAGGTGACTTTGTTGATTTGAGAAATATCCATCCACTGATGACGTTGTTAAGGATCCGAAGAAAATTGGTGAAGGAACTTATGGAGTCGTATATCGTGCTCGCTGTTCAAACATGAATACTATGGTGGCATTGAAGCAGATTCGGCTGAATCAGTCCGTTTTTAATTTTTATACTAGAGTCAAATAACTTAGCACTAAATACCTACTTTGGGTTTTAGAGGCAATGAGGGTGTTCCAGCAACTGCTATCCGCGAAATCTGTCTTTTGAAAGAACTCTCCCATCCAAATATTGTGAAGTTGCATGATGTTATTCTCAGTAGTAAGTGTAATTTTACTTAATTATTCCATACGAATAACTCTGCTTTTTTTCTCAGAAGGCCAAAGGCTCTACATGATCTTCGAATATGTGGATCAAGATCTAAAAATGCTGATGGAAAAGATTGCCCCACGCCTCTGCCGATTGTATATATCAAGGTATCTATTAAACACTCATTTGCAATACAGTCGACTCTCCATAAAATGGTGCCCCTGGTTTATCTAGTTTTCCGATTTATTGGGAATGAGTTTTGTCGAAGAAATTAGAAATTAGGCTTTTTTACAGTGCCGAGTTACTAGAAGTGCCGGTTTATTAGAAGTGGTGGTTTAGAAAGTGTTGACTGTATAGCATTATTTGTACAGAATTCATATTTTCAGAGCTTTCTGTTCCAATTACTGCAAGCGCTCGCTTATTGTCACACGCACCGAGTGGTTCATCGAGATCTAAAGCCTCAAAATCTGTTGGTAATGAATACGGGAATAATCAAACTGGCTGACTTTGGTTGGCAAGGTTTGCTATCAGTTGTCGATTAAGTTCATGTAATTGTTGTGCACATTCAGATCGTTTTCGATTCCGTCAAGGTGTTACACACATGAAGTGGTAAGTGATTTTTATGAATATATTTTCTGACTGATTCCATATGTTTAGGTCACATTGTGGTATGTTCTTTCCAATAGTACGTCGGGTTGCGCCGCTTTAACTGGGACGAACTAAAACTTGGCAAATTTCATCTATTGTGCAATTTTAAAGACCCATTTATAAGCTTGCCGACCAATTTAAAGTATTTTTTGAAAAAATAAATAAAAAGTTTTTGGAACTTTTCCATACAGTCGAACCTGGATAAACGAACACCCCGATAAACGGACACCCCCAATAAACGGACACACCAATAAACGGACACCCTATAGTCACCCTATTTGGTCAATTAAACGACATTTATTGGATAACGTACCCCTGATTAACGGACACCCCGATAAACGGACATCTATCGTCTATCCCGAGGGATGTCCGTTTATCCAGGTTCGACTCTGCTGATAATTCGGGTGCAAGGCTGATATTCGGTAAAATCACGATCACTTTTTTGACATGCAGCAGTATAAAAAGCTGTAAGTCAGCGTCCTAGAGAATTTTTATTTCGAAATTTCACCTTGAAAAATTGGTTTTTTTTGCAAGATGTCATCAAGGGCAACCAAGCCAAAATCTGCCCTTTTACAATTCTCTAGAAGAGTGGAACGTCTACGCACGAATTTTAGTCCAGTTTGAGCTAGACTGATTATGAATGGCTCAATCTAACGACATCCCCATTTGGATTTTTGCCATGTAAACTTACTTCTAATATTGTTGGTTTTTCCAGGTATCGTTCCCCTGAGGTCTGCTTTCAAGCTAACTGCAATTCGGAGAACTATTTATTAACTCAATAATTCAGATTCTGCTGGGTGCCAGGTTCTATTCTACAGCCGTAGACATTTGGTGCGCAATTGCTTTCTTGCTCTTATTGTTTTGTATTAAGCAATATTTTGCAGGAGTCTTGCTTGCATTTTCGCCGAAACGATTCGTGGAAGTCCATTATTTGACGGTCACTATTTTCCTTTTCTCTTGTGTTCCACCGTTCTGTTGAAAAAGTTAACAGCTTGAAATTTAGGTGACTCTGAAATTGATCAATTGTTTCGGTAAAATTTCGCCCTAATTTTCACTGCCTTGTTTTGCTTGTACGTTATGTTTTCGTGTTCAGAATCTTCCGAGTTCTTGGCACGCCTACTCCAACGGTTTGATTGGTTATATTTCTCAGTCCTTACTATAATTTGTATTTTACAGATATGGCCTGGTGTCGAAAAATTCCCTGATTACAAAGCTGACTTCCCAAAATGGAATGCCACAGACTTGCGGAGATGTGCACCAGCAATCGATGGTAAAAATTCTTTTTTTGTCTACAAATTATAAGCTCTGTTTATGAATTTTCAGATGATGGTTTGGATTTATTGGAAGTAATAAATCTTTCTGCGGTTCTGTTTTTTATCAGAGAAAATTCCAAATTTGCAGATGATGCTTGCATATCCGCCAATGGAAAGAATTACAGCCAAAGCCGCCCTGTGCCACCGATACCTGCTAAACGTGCCAATATCGACAGCCCTTCCAGACATTTCAACTCTATTCTCCAAAACCTAGTATTGCTGTATGTTCGTGTAGTTATTTCTGTTATAAGGGCCTGAATAAATGTGATATGTTTTGTCATTCTTGGTTTTGTGATAGTTTCTAAAGATGTGCCTGGGTCGGATTTTTTCATATTATAACAGCATTGCTACAATAAGTAATTTTATTGGGGCATAGTATCTATTGGTGTGGCTTTGAGTTTGTTTCTTTGCTGCCTAAAATAATGGCCGACGAAGTGGTTGTTTCATAACGATGTCGTATTAGTGGGCTGTTTCACTTGGGAATTCTGTTAGTATTATACCGTGACCTGCTTTCACTATGACCCTACCCAGCTCTTAAATACAGTTTACTTTCGGTATAGTGTATCCACTTCAAACTTGACAAGAGTCCGTCGCTATGAGTCCAAAGAATTTTCCATCTTTATTTTTGAAATCTTTTGATATATGTAGGCTGTCAGTCTCATTCCAAACATAGTCACTTAAAAAATGAAGAGTGCTGTAATCGCCAAATAATAGTCAAACTTAGGGTTGTCGAGTACTCGAAATTTTCGAGTACTCGAATCGAAATCTTATCAAAACTCGAAATTTTCGAGTACTCGACTCGATACTCGAAACCTGAAAATTTCGAATATTACTCGAAATTACTCGATTTCGAGTAGAATTAATAAAATTAATATAAAATTTAATCATTTGAAGTTGTTAAGGCATAATAAAGGACTGACATACGACTCGATACACATTGTGACTCGATACACTTTTTTCAAATTTTTTCAAATTTGCGCCTTCTGGTGCTCAGTTTGGGACACACGTTTGAGCCCGTCCTAATATGCGCTGGCCTACCCGAAGCCTAAGCCTAAACCTAAAATAAAAAAATTGAAAAAAACATGCAAAAAACCCAAGTTTCAAAACGCGCCAATTCAAAAAAAGTGTATCGAGTCACAATGTGTATCGAGTCGTCGTTATACCATAATAAAGCCATAATAAAAACGAAAAAATTTGGTCCTCGAGCACATTTTTGATTATTAAATTCTATATTTCGAACTCAAAATTTTCGATTACTACTCATTTGCGCAAAACTCATCAAATTTTTTAAAGTTACAGGTTCGAATTCTAGTGGTAGCAGAATTTTTTTTGAATAACAACCATAAACTAGTTTGTATAAGACCAGTATACCTCAGGTTGGATAGGAGGTTCACCTGGTACTTCTTTTGAATAGGCATTCACCTCGAAATCCGATATTTTGGATTAAACTAAAAGTAATTAAAAATCAATGTACCCTATCCAGAATCGTGTCCTGAACACAGTTTGTTAAGACCAAAATGCTGTTTTAACCAACTGAATGTCAATACCGTTTAAGGTGGTCGACCTTAAACTTTTGTGGATTATTCTGAGTAAGCAAACAAATTTTGCATGCCAAATCAGTCCAGAAAAAAGGTTTTGGAACATTAAAAACGTAAAAAAATTTTTGCTCCAAGTGGACAACCACTTGGTTTGGTCAGTTAAGACTAAGAAATTTAAATTCCAACGAAATTTTCACTGAAAGTGAGAGTCAAAAAAGTCGTTGGGTACACTGAAAGTGAGAGTCAAAAAAGTCGTTGGGTACACTGAAAGTGAGAGTGCGAGTGAAAGTAAGACTGAGAGGCAATTTTTTTCTATTGGGTACAACACTGATGTTGAGAGTGAAAGGCAGAGTGAGAGTGAAAGGAGAAACCGCTAATTGGACGCTACTGTCATATACCCCCCCCCCCCCCAAAAAAGCTACTGTAATATACCCCCCCCCCCCAAAAATCGGACCTACTGTCATATACCCCCCCCCCAAAAACCGACTTTCTTGGGAGTGTCTAAAAACCATTTTTATGCAATAATTTTGCCATAAAGGGACCAGAAAAGCAGTTTAAAAGGATTATGGGCTGTATTGGAGGGGGGAATAATACAGGGGCCACTTTTTTTTAGCTGCTTTACCATGTTTTTCAACTCGGGCCGTGGCAAAAATAGACTCTATATGCATTTTATGATCAAGTGTACTTCTCGGAATCATGTCTAAGGTAAGTGCGTGCGCGCATCTCTAACTCTCAAGCCCCCTGCGCCCCTTCGGGGGCGTAGGGGGCTTGGGGCTTGGAGTTGAGATGCGCACACCCACATACCTTAGACACAAATCACTCGAAAGCGACTCTGGATGCATGAAAAAACATGCATACCAGAGTTATTTATGCGGTAGGCCCAGTATTCAAAACTATGTTCAACATCTTTATTTTTTCGCCGAAGAGCATTTCCCCTCGTTCTATAAGGCCAGCCAGAGGCCCAGCATCCAAAATTCAGCCTAGCACTCAAAAAGTGCTAGGCCTATGCGTAAACCGCGAGGTCAACCCCGCTGAACGGCTTGGTTCATGAAAAGTACTTATACTTATGCCTGCACCACAAGTTCCTGGGTTTGAAAGTACTCTTAGACGCTTAGAGAATTAGTACTCTAAGTATCCCAACCATCTCGAGAAGTGGCCCCTGTATTATTCCCTTCTCCTCCTAATACAGCCCGCAATCCCATTTAAATTGCTTTTCTGGTCCTTTTATGGCGAAATTATTGTGTAAAAATGGTTTTTGACCATCCCTAAAAAAGTCGTTTTTGGGGGGGGGGGTATATTACAGTAGCGCCGCTAATTGGATACGTAGCTTACAGGACACGAAACTACTCCAGTACTGGAGTTTCTATTTCAAATCGTGTTCAGGACACGATTCTGAATAGGGTATGATACCTTCAAAGTTATTCCAGTGAAGAAAAAATAATTTCTGCTACCACCGGGATTCGAACCTGTAACTTCAAAAAATTTGCGCAAATGAGTTTGAGCAAATAAGTAGTAACGAAATTTTCGAGTACTTGACTCGATGCTCGAAACTCGAAAAATATCGAATAATACTCGAAATTACTCGATTTCGAGTACTCGACTCGACAACCCTAGTCAAACTACTGTGATTTGCGAAAACGGGCACTTATATTCCTAAGTAAATATTTCCTAAGTAACTTTTAACGGTCAGAGTGATAGTAAAGCTATTTTCTGACAGTTCCCTGAATAAAAAATCGATTTGAAAAATAAGCAACCAAAATATAAGTTTTTGCCTTAGGGACCAAGACGAATCAAGATTTTGGTCAATTTTTGGTCAAAAAAGTTTTTCTTTCAATTCAGTTTGTTTATACAGGAAAGTGTCAAAAAATAGCTTCTTTATCGTTTTTAGCGAATGAAAATTACTTAACAGAAGTTTCAACACTATTCTCGAATTAATATAAAATGAGCCCCCGAAGTGCATAAGTACCCAAAACGACCTGTAATATTGAATTCCTTGCGACTTGTGGTACAGGACTGACGAATTTCGAAAATTTCGAAAATCCTTTTTCATTGATCATATTACCAGTCTTCTACTTCTAACACCATGAAGAAAAATCATGATCATAGCTTATTCGAATTTAGTTTCGTTAAATATAATTTTTCAGCTTCTTAGCAGAATGAACGTCATGACTTTTAATACCATGACTGCAATGAATTCAGTCGAAACTATGGTATGCCTCATGTATCTCTTTATATAACCTAGGCTAAAATTGACCATTGGACGCTACTGGAATATACCCACCCAAAAAAGCTGCTGGAAGATACCCTGCCCATTTCATTTTTGGAGGGTACCTAAAACCACCATTTTTGAAATAAAAAGTTGTACAAAGGCCTTGCTAGTAATTGATAGGTCCTGAGCCTGAACCTAAGCCTACGGGCCTAAACCAAAGTCTAAATTATTGGGTGGGGTATACTCCAGTAGATCTTTTGGCGTAGGGCGTTAGGCCCCTTTTTTCCATTTGTGGAAAAAAAGGGCCAAACGACTTACGTAAGTCGTTTGGCCCTTTTTTCCACTTTTTTAAATACGCGCCTTTTTAGTTTTATTGTTTTTGCAGTTTGTTGTTTTTTTTATTGTTATTTTCTTGAATAACCGTCATAAACTAATTTTTATAAGACTATTAAGCCTCAGGGTGGATAGGGAACCACCTGGTACCTCCTCCAAATGGGTATCCATCTCTAAAATCCAAAATTTTGGATTTAGCTGAAACTAACTTAAAGTCATTCTACCCTATCCATAATCGTGTCCCAAACACACACGGTTTGATAATTTGACTTGCAGGAGCCCCAGTTCTGCATTAATCACGTATCCCGAAGAGTAACCAGGTGGTGCTCAAGTTGTTCTACCTAGGTAACGGTACTCTGGTGGAAATGCCTCGGTAGTAGTAGCCAGGCAGTGTTACCCAATGCTCAAATGGTTTAGGTGGATGAAGATACCTGGAAAAGAATGGATACATCTAGTAAGTGGATACCTAGGCAGATAGGTCGAAATGAGGGAGTTAACTGGTTGGTCTACTTAGTCCGGGTCCATATCCGGGTACAAGTGGTGGATTTGGATGTCCACCTGGGTAAATTTTTTCTCTCTCTTATTTTTCGGCTTCGAGAAGCTATTACGTTCACTTATTCCGATAATCTGAATATACTCAGTAAATTCCAAACTGTCATTTTAGCTATTTTACCAAAACTCAAAATTACCCTAGAAAATGGCATTTTACTATTGTCAAACCTTTTTTAGAATGCTCAAATTACTGCAAAAAACGGATTTCGGAAATCCGAACACATGAAAAAAATTTTTTCACCAAATGGACGACCATTTGGTTGGGTTGGTGCATAAATCATCCAATAATACGGGTGCTAGATTATAGAAAAACATCTTAAGTGATAAGAATTTTCACAAGAAAAAAGATTAATTTGAAAATCTTTGCTGAGGAATTTAGCGGCCAGAGGGAGAATTCACCGTAGGGAAATCTACCAGAAGGAGTATACACCGCGGGAAAATTTACCTGGAGCCAAGATTATGAAAAGCACAAAAACAATAAAAATAAATAAAAGGCGCTAATTCAAAAAGTGGAAAAAAGGGGCCAAACGACTTACGTAAGTCGTTTGGCCCTTTTTTCCACAAATGGAAAAAAGGGGCCTAAAGGCTACGACCCGATCTTTTTGGGAGCGGTATATTTCAGTAGCACCGACCATTTAGTAAACTGATCAGACCGTTTTATATTTAAAAAAAACCGGAAAAATAGCTTACATGGGCATGCGCGACAAAATAGGCGAATAAAATGCAAGGACCAGCACATATCTTCGAACCGTTCCATTTCGCATCAAATATGATATTGATAACTAGGGATCACAGGCGCCTATCGGCGCCTCTATTGTTCACCTATTTTTGGCCTCCGAAGTCAAAAAAGCGTTACCCACATATGCCTAATACTATGTCTTCATTCATAAAAATAAGCAGATGCCCCTTCTCAAAACGCGATTTTTTTAACAATTTTTTTTGAATGAAAGCTGACATTCTGGGAAGGGTGTACCGAAGAATTAAAAAAAATATTCGCTAAACGACACATTTGCTAAAAAAACTTTTTGCTAAAAATTTTTTTGCTAAAGTCACATTTGCTAAAATTTTTTTTGCTAAAGTCACATTTGCTAAAATTTCTTTTGATAAAGCCATATTTAGTAAAATTTCTTTTGTTAACGCGGTTTTGTGGTTCTTATTGCGTCAAAGACACTATCATTCCGACTTTTTTCCTCTTTTTACCTTTTTCTTCAAGTTTTGGGTGGTTTTGTAAATTTTTAAGTTTTTTTCGAAATTTTTCATATTGCTTCTGAATCATCCCAAATTTTTTAGGCCATCCATGATTTACCTCATACCATCCCAAGCTGCTGAAACCACCTCGAGAAAACCCCAGGACCATGAATCGAGGTCCTCTACTGGGGACTGATTGCACCCAGAGTGGATTCGAACCATCAACGTCTACATCAAGCCTTAAAATTGCTCAGAACTTCATCCAGGGTGACCAGATAAAACCAAGTGGATCAAATTTTTTTTCGCGTTTTCGGGTTTCAAACAATTTTTCTGCACTAATTCGACATGCTGAAGATGGTTTGACAGTTATAAAATCACGTTAGATCGAAAAATTTTTGAGTTATCGTGAGTAATTGATTTTGATAAATCAAGAACTTACCATGACTCAAAATTTCTCGATAAAACGTAATTTTACCAGTGTCAAACCATCTTCAGCATGGTCGAATTAGTGCAGAAAAATCGTTTTGGAACTCGAAAACGCGAAAAAAAAATTCGATCCAAGTGGACGACCACTTGGTTTGGTCTAGGGTTGAGTGATGGGTAATTACCCGGGTGATTACCCGGAGAAATACTACGTATTTCTCCGTAAAGAAAATTCGGAGAAATACTATTTTTAGTATTTATTGCAGTTAACCTGCAGCTAATTTTTTGGTTTAGGTATCATCCAGGTGGTTTAGGTATCATCCAAGTGTTTTGAGTGATATCCAGATGGTTTGGGTACTATCCAGAGGTTTTGGGTACCATCCATGTGATTTGGGTACCATCCAGATGGTTTAGGTATCAGCAAATAGTATTTCTCCGCTTTTCGGGTAATTACCGGTAATTACCCGGGTAATTACCCGGAAAGTATTTCTCCGGAGAATTACCCAACCCTAGTTTGGTCACACTGGATGAAGCGATCCTGAGGGTTGATATAGAGGTCGCTGGTTCGAATCCACCTGGGCGCATACTTTTTTTACCATAATTTAGATATAGAAAGACAAGCGTTTGACTTGGTCACAGGTTCGGTTCCAAGTACCTGCATTTCCTAAATACCCTACGGTCATATTTGTGACACAAAAGGACCAGAAAAGGCCTTTACCAAAAAATTTCATTAGCAAATTGCCTTTAGCAAAAAAAAATTAGCAAATGTGACTTTAGCAAAAAAAAATTAGCAAATGTGACTTTAGCAAAAATTTTTTTAGCAAATGTGCCTTTAGCAAATATGTCTTCAGCAAAATTTTTTTTAGCAAAAGTTTTTTTAGCAAATGTGACGTTTAGCAAATATTTTTTTAAATTCTTCGGTACAGCCGTGGGGAACACAATGGTATTGGCGACAAAAATTATTTCTCATTCTACTACCCATTTTGGCCTCCAACGTCAAAAAAAGTGTGACCCCGACCCAAATACTATATAGAGATTTCATAGTGATTTTTTGAATTACAGATTAATGCCGTATCTCTTCAAATAAGGCCCCACATTCTATTAAGACCCCACCTTTCAATAAGGCCCATCTCCAAAGAGAAGTTGAAAAATAAGGCTCTATTAGAAGATATACGGTATTCATGAATACCCATGAATATATACGATGTATATAAAAAATTAAGGACGGAAAAGAACCGCTTGTATTGATCTTATTTTTCTTGGAGCTCCTTTACGAATGATAATCAGGAGTCAGATATATTCTTATAGCAAGAGAAATATGTGTAGTGAGGCATTTCGAGTAGGTGGTAGCTCTAAGGCTGAGTTGGGCTTTCCTCAAGCAGGCGAAAAAACCTCAAATATTAAGAAGAATTTACAACATGAATTAGTCCTAACCAGAAATCCTTTTAACGCCTATCAATACTCTATAAAAAAGCACAATACTAACGCGGTATTAGCTTTACTGCCATCGAAAAAGAAATTTAACAAATTCAAGTTGTAATGTTAAGGCACGGTTACAAATGAAGTAGACTAGCAACAAACTTATGCGGGTTACATTGAGAAATTTCCCCGTTTTTAAATGGTCATAACTTTTTTACAGATCTTTTTTAATTTTGTTTTCACAAATCGATTTTAGTCTAAGTTTTGCAACCGAAAATATTTTTCAGCTGAATAATGTCGAAAGACGATTTTTCCATCGTCTTTTGTGGTTTAGGCCATAATTTGTAATCAACTCATGTATAAACCCAGCAACAATGTTGTTTTCGAAAAACAAAAACAGCGCCGGTGAGAAAAATCGATCTGTGAAGACAGAATTAAAAAAAGTATCTAGCAAAGAATTATGGTCATTCCACATGCGTAGGATTTATTGTTACATCCTGTACTTTCGGGATACATGTGATTCCTGAGATTTTAATCCTCTGACACAGTCGATAATTTGTTCTGGCGTTCATAAAGCTGACGGTCTGTTGCTCTGATAATGCCCATTTTTCCGCTGCATTCAGTGCTCTTTGGGCTTGCTCTTGAGATCCCTTGCGTTCACTGTCTCCGAGTTTTGTTATGGCCACCAAGACGCAGAAAAGCTCAGTCTGAAAACATACACGTCCAGAAACCACAACCAGAAAACAAAAAAATGTTTCCTACCGCCATGATTTCGCTTGCAACTTTTTCACTGGACTCCACCATATTCGCCAACGCCATCAAGCAGCGCCTTTGAACTTCAGCGTTTTCAGACATGGCCAACTCAGAGAAATGTTCTTGCAAGCTTTGATTAGGGATAGAATTCGCTCACATACCTAAAAATTTAATTAGCAATTTCTACATTAAAAAGATCACCATTACCATCGTATCCTCGGTTAGCACGGCAAAACCAGCACTCGAAGCAAGTCAGAAAAATTAATAAATTCACAGATGATAATGGCAATAGTGCATTTGCAAAAAGCCTAACCTCAAACGATCATCCCCCTCTGCACAGTAAAGAACCCAGAGTTTCACACGATCACTGCTAACTTCAGGCTAAACCATCAATTGACTATGTTAAAAATTTACAATCTCTGACAATAACCTTGACAGTCTCCTTGAAAAATTCTTCGCAGAACAGCAGATTTAAGAGCAATTCAGCAGCTGAATATAAATTTTAGATGAAATTTTGAACGATTTTAATCTAACCTGCAGCCCGAAGCAAGTCATTCTCTACATCAAACCAAACTCCTAAAAATTTCAGATTTAAATATGATTTGTTGACGAATGTACATCGTAAAGTACCTCTATTTTCGGAACTGCCTTTTCCTTGAGGATTCTTTTTCTGAGCGGATCCCCAGTAGAAGCCAGGTTTGTGAGGGTTAGAAGGGCATCATAATTGGCACGACCGTCTACTTCAGGGTGTAATAAATCCACCATTGGCTTTACCACTTCGAAAACTCTCTGACCCAAAATAACTTTATTAGTCTTTATCAGCCACTAGATATTATACCAGGGAATGCAATGTTAGGATTGGAATGAGAACCAAGTTTAGCTAAGCCATGTGCTGCCTTTAATTTTCCTTCAGCGGTGCATTCTTTGTAGAGAGTCAACAACAGCTTGGCTCCACCTTCACTTATGATTTGACCTAAAATTTAGTTTTTCCAAAATATTCAAATGTATCTACGACAGAATATGACCCGTCAGATCTTCTACACCGGCAAAAGCCAGCAAGCACCTAGCTAAATTGTCTAATGCTTTCTTGCTTTCGGTCTTCGAAACAGCCATGCATGCCACCACTGCTCCACCTTCAACTAGTTTACGGACACGCTTCTCTACGTAGTCATCCATATCCTAAACAAATTTGTAACGCATCTACGGAAACGAAAAATAAAACCTGAGATGCGTTTCTGGAACGTGATGCTTCGCAAACTGAGCTAGCTTCACCATCTCTTCGTCTACTTTTGGCTTCTCATAGGCATTGCATAGATTTACGTAAATAGCTAAAAGGGTAAACAATGATGAGATAATTTCTATGAAAAAAATTTACAATGGTTTACCTGCCAATGTGAAGACGCAAATAGGGCCAGCACTCTAAATCCAAAAAACTGCTTTAGCCACTCAAAACAATAATTACACCCAAACCTTAGCTAGAGAGACTAGAGCTTGAAGTAACGCGGGATCATCCACAATGTACTGAAAAAGGGCAGGCGTGAGGAAGTGACGCTAATATTATAAAAGGAACAGTACCTCTTTAACATCTGCATCCAACGACAAATATGAAAGCCCTTCACATGCAAAACGGCGAATATCCACAGGCAGTTCAACATTTAAAAGGAATTTTTTGCAAGTCTCTGCCAGTTTTATTGACGCGCCCTCCTCCATGGTTTGTCGGCTGCAGTCATCACCACCTGCAGACGCACATTTGCACAGCCCCTGCAAAGTTTACATCCTCACCATAGTCCTAACTACTCAAAAAATCAGCGGTTACCATGAGTGCTCTGACTTTGACATTAAGATCGGCCGAGTTAAAAAGTTTTCTAAGAACAGGCATTCCAGTCTTGATGATGGCAGTTGCCCTTTCATGTTTGCTCACCGAAAGGACAATTAGTTCTGCTGCCACACTCTAAAGTTTTTGAAAATTCTGGGACAAAAGATAACAAACGACTAAAATTTTACTTGCTGTAAAGGGTCATCCGACGCAGCCATTTGAAGCATCATATTTGTAATCGTGTCATTTGTTACTAGGCTTCTAAAACACTGCAAGTTGACTTTAAAAGTAAAGCCTCGTGTCCAATGACTGTGAGGAAATCTCATGTTTTTGAACGCGGGAAGGGCTGTAAACTTTATTTTGTTCATAAATTTTTTCTTTTAGTCAGATTTTGTAGCTAAGATTCAGGGTTACGCAATAAAAACATTTCCAGCCAGAAATCTCTGGAAAAACTATGATAAAAATGCGTTTCCTCTCACTCTGCCTTTCACTCAGCCATTCACTCTAATGACTGAAAGGCAGAGTGAGAGGAAACACATTTTTATCAAAGCTACAAAAGCTACAAAATTAGCTACAAATTAGCTACATTAGCTACAAAATGTGACCAGAAGTAAAAAAAATTTACGAACAAAATAAAGTTTACAGCCCTTCCCGCGTTAAAAAACATGGAATTTCCTCTCAGTCATTGGACACGATTCTTAAGGGAACTACAAAAACTCACATTCCAACGTCGACTGGACCTTGTAATAGGGTGATTAAAAGTGCTGCCATCTTGATCTTATTTTTGGTTTCATTGATTTCAGACAAAACGCCACTGAAAAAGTTAAATAGAATGGATGCTAATTTGTTTGTAAAAAATACTTGAAGAATTGATCCACTTTTTCCTTGAAGATAGTTCGCCGAGTATCGAAGACCATATCATCGTAAAGCCGTGTCAAAAAGATTGCAGTGTGTTGTCGTGTATCAGCTGTTACCGGATATTCGCACTGCTCAGGAATTTGAGACGCAATGTGCAGCAACTTGAAGAGTCCTCAAAACAGCCGCAGTGAAAATTTTTTACATTCAAATTAGGTCCAACCTCTGTCCTCGACAAACCTCCATGACCATCCACGAGGCAGCCCACCATCCATATGCATCAGATTCTTGAGCAGCAAGTCCAGTGAAGCTTCTCGAACCACGGCTGAATATTGCTTGTCAGTGATGATTTCTTCGAGCTCCAGAATCAAGCGAACAATTATCAGCTTGTTTTTCTCCACCACGTCCAGATCTGGTTTGATTTCTTTGCTTCGATCCATAGCTGCCAACGCATTGAAAACCAGTTGAATGAGAGCTGAGGATGCATCAATGTAGCCGGAAGCTTGACGTACTGAAGGAAGTCTCGCAAAAATAGGGATGGTCACCAATTCTGCTATTTTCAAGGCCTGCAAAAAGTACAATGAGATGCAACATACACACCACGTGAACTTCAAGGTACCCTTTCTCTTTTTTGGCCAACTCGTCCAAAATGCGCATTGCAGAGGTAGCTAGTTCATCCGACCATTTGGCCTTATCGTTGAGAACTCCAAGAAACTCACTGACTACTTTTCCATCCTGCCAAACTTTGACTGCCCCATCCTCTGAGTCCCGGCATAACACAAGAAGATTATTCATTGCCTAAATGATTTTTTTGATGTTTTAAAGTTTATTTTTATGAATACCTGGAAGACTTTTTCACTATCCTGGCTGTCGAAAGTCAAGCGTAACATTTCAGCCACTTTATTTTCAGTGCTTTCCACTTTCTTCAATCGGTCACTGTTCATCTTCATCAATTTCTCACAGAGCTCGGTAAGAGACCTGAAATGCTGTTTTGAAAGATTCTAAATATTAACGCAAAGATACCTATCGCTTGGTTGTAGTCGTAATGCTTCCTTGGCGTCTCTAAAACTGTGGTGTAACCTGGGCTGATACCAGTGATGTATGAACATCCGGCTCTCGCTCTGGCTCCGAGCAGGAGCAAATTTTTCAAAATTAAGAGCCCTGAGCAAGAGCCGGAGCAAATTTTTCAAATGAAAATCTCGGAGCCAAATCCGGAGCAATTTTTTTCCTAATAAAGAACTCGGAGCTGTAAACAGAGGAAATTCAAATCATATACCGTATTTATTCCAATAGAAGGCCAGTCTCTATTAGAAGGCCACCCCGCAAGTCCAAAACTAGGGGGTAAATCACGTTTTATTGCATTTTAACACGAACCCAAAAAATTTTTTAGAGGTTGAAAAATGGAAGGCCATGGCCTTCTATTAGAATAAATATTTTCATATTTTATATGCGTATAACAAGTATATATGCATAATTTTCTGGCTCTGGCTTTCGCTGGGAGCCAGAGCCGAAGCAAAATTTTCAAATTTAAGAGCCTGGAGCAAGAGCAGGAGCAAATTTTTCCAAACTAAGATTTCAGAGCCGGAGCGAAAAATCGCAAAAATACATCACTGGCTGATACATACACAGGAAAGACATACCTAAATGCAGCTCCAACCTTGTCTAATTGTTCTCTTGCCAAGGCTGAAATAAATTCAGCAGTCTTTTTGATAAAAGACGTTGATAAAGACAAATTACCCCGTCTATAGAAAGCTTTTGCATTGTGTGGTTCGATTTCGAGAGCTGAAGAAGGGGTAAAGATGTGCAGTCGGATAAAGTAGGTCATCAAAAATTTTCATGAGAAAAAGGATACCTGATGTGCAGTCCGATTCAGCTCCTTCAAAGTCTTCTGTCTTGAGTCGTACCATAGCTCTGTTTTTGAATAAAACGCCCTCATCTCACTTGTGGTCTCAAGCTTTAGTGCTTTGGAGTAGTAATCCATAGATTTTTGATAATCACCATTTTTGAACGCATCATTTCCTGCCTAAAAATTTAGTATAGCTATGACACGACCAAATTATGATTCAAACCTCTTTTAGTTGCTCTACGGACATAGAAGGGGCCAAGACATCGCCATTAATAATTTCATCGGACATTTTTGTGTATTGATTCTGAAAGGATAACATAATCAGTAGCTATTGCCTAACGCGTGGAAACATAGGTAATGCATAGTGAGCAGTCTGAATGAGCTAAAATGCTACTTTATAACACAGCTTAGCAGTAAACAGCCAGTTAAAGTGTGGTCTTGGGTCTGTGTGTCCAATCTTTTGTCCAATCAATCGATGAGACCTGAAGGAGGGAAACAGAGGATATCTCGATTGTTCAAGAAAATTCGATTTGAACTTATTTTTGGCGTTTTGGATTTTGTGGGAAGCTCAAATTTTGAACTGGTTGTTGCTTGCTTTCCCCTCCTTTTGCCTCGCAGTATACTTTTGAAGTTGTTGATTGCCATTGTTCGCATTTTTGGGCAGGTGACCGCTATGTCTCGGTGTCCTTGTATTTTTTTTATCGAAAATTTTTTTGGTGGCAGCTAATAAGTACAAGTGGGACAAGGACGTTTCACTGTAAAACCGTTTCCTGTAAAGCCGTGTATTTCCACACAAAAAGCACGTTTACGTACACGGATACGGTCCATTGTGTGCGAAAACACGGTCCGTATTACGGATACGGATGCTTTGTGAACAGCCCATAAGCCGTTTCCCTGTAAGGAATGGTTTCTTGTACACCAGAAAAAGACTCAATTATCCGATATCACATTCAACCACCCGATATCACCCTAAACCACCCGATATTACCCTAAACCACCCCATGTCATCCTAAGCCACTTCGAACTTACTCACCTCACCCTAAACGTACTGAAGCCACATTGGACAGCTTTCAACAGCCCCAAGCCACTAAAACCACTTAAATTAGCTTAAACCACTCTGAACCAGGTGGTTTTCGTGAAATCCATGCTTTCAGGTACCATCTGTGAATTTCGGATAACATCTAGGGAGTTTGGGTATCATCCACGTGATTCGAGTATTTTCCAGCTGGCTCGCGTACTAACCACTGCTTTGGGTACTTTTTTGTGGTTTGGGCACCATCTAAGCGGTTCGAGTATTTGCCAGCTGGTTAGGGTACTATCCATTGCTTTGGGCTAGAGCTGTGCATCGGTATTTTCTTATAACTAGGGCCCATATTCTATGCACTAAAAAATGCGAAATATGCGCATAAAATATGCGCTAAAAATGCTTAAATATGCGCTAAAAACGTAAAATATGCAGTATAATTTTTAGACTAAACCTTTTAAATGTACCGCATAACATTTGTGCAGAATCACTATATGTCGTAAAATTGCTCTAAAACATGCTTTTAAACGGTTTGGCAGCTTATACATGATTTAAAGATACTTTTTGGATAATGCTAATTTTTTTTGTAAAAAAAGTTGACCAAAATTTGACATATGGCTTTGCTGAAGCAAGGTGATTTAACCTAAGGATTTAATTTATTTGACTTTAGGATTTGATTTATTTGACGTCCCATTTGACCTTGGATTTGAACATAGCTTTAAAAAAACTTTCTGCTCCCATGAAGATGCCGCAGGATTTCAGTCGAAAAAGATTTTGAAAAGTGTTGACTATCATTTATTAAGCTAAGTTGCAAAAAAAATATTTTGTAAAGCAATTTCGAGACATTTAGGGGTTCTGTACTCCTGCCACTTCTTCGCATCTTCTCGCAAATATAAACAATGTGCATTTTGCGATTTTCGAAATTGATATCTTTTACAAACCAAATCGGTGCTTTGCACTGTTATTTTGCTACTTTAACTGAAATTATGAATCGCACGGTACTGAAACGTTAGCTACCTCAATAGAGGTTATTTAGTGAAAAAAATCTCTTTCTTACGCTTGACAATAAAGTGTCCTGGTTTTGGAAACTAAGATATTGACTTAGTTATACACAAAAGACGAGATTTGGCATGCTGCAACATCTTTCAACCCAAAAATATCTGAGATTTTCTACAATATGCAGAAAATATGCGTCGAAATTGCAAAATATGCACTAAAAATGGAAAATATGCAAAACATGCTGCATAAAAGTACGAAAAAAAGTACTCAAACAGGGCTAAAAGTGCGTTTTTTGTGCATAACTATTGCTTGCATATCCGCAGAAAAATATGCATTTGCATAGAATTCGGGGCCCTACTTATAACGCATTTTTAACCACTTTTCCAAAAAATTCCAACTGATTTTTTTACATCTGTATGCTGCTATTCATTCCTTCATGCAATGACTGTTTCACTTTTTGTATTATTTATCTAAAAAATTTGCCTCAGACCTTGAGTACCGAAATTTGCCATTCCGGTACTAAAAATACCGATCTCTATATTCAAGGTCGCAGGCAAAATTTTTTAGATAAAAATGCAAAAATGAAATGGCCATTTGAAAGAGTGGTGGTTCGGATTCCATCCAGATGTTATGGGTACGCAAACTACATCTGCCCCAATCTCTTTCAGTGTGGAGTGTGCTTGTCTTGGCCGCGCGGCGTCAACCCTAAGCGTGTACAAAAGTCTGTGCATATTTTAAAACAACCCGCTTACCGGTCTTGGGGTAACATGGCGCTCAAATGTCGGGTAGCCTACCTGATGCCTTTAAAACCATTTTACAAACAAGATAAAAAAAACACGGTTTTGAGTCTGAAAAACAAAACATATCTGAACTTAAGGCCTAATTGTGTATCCCAACTGAGGGGGCAATGGATGTGAGCGATACACGTTCAATGATTACATAAAAACGCAAAGTAATAAAAGCGTGTAATTACAATAGATTAAAATCTCGTTCTCTTCTACCTGAAACTATTCCTTACAGGGAAACGGCTTACAGGGAAACGGTTTACGGGGAAACGGCTTACAGGGAAACGTCGCGTACCCATGCTTGTATTATTTTTCTTATTTATTTTTCAGTTCATCTAATCGAAATGGCTGCTGCAGATGTAAATTATGATGTTGCAAAAGAGAGAATTCAAGATTTTCTCAAGACATACTACCAAGAGCACGCGGATGGTCACAAAGTCTTCGTCTACGCTGATCAAGCTGCAGAGGTTGCCTACCGTCGTCAGACTGCCTTCTACGTGATGCAAGAGGATGTGCACACCCACGATCCAGAGCTCTCAGAATGGATTGACAGCAATACCTGCCGGTTCCGCAATCTCTTCTACGAGGTCACTGATGCTTTCATTCAAGAAATTCTGGGAGACAATGAGGTAGTGTACTAAATTTTCTGTTTTTTTCCGACATTACATGCTTTTTTTAGCCACCAGTCCATGATGCCCACGATGCTTTCATTTTCCAGCGACTTTACATGGACCGCAAGATCAAAGAAGCTGATGGAGAAATGGTTTCTCACGATGAAATGCGAAAGAAGTACCCTCCAGAGTTGATGCGCCGCTAGTGAGTTCTTGCATATTCTAATCCTCTTCAGCCTTTCTTTTATTTGTCTATATATATTTATTTGTCTTTTCAGTGAAATCTACTTCAAGACTCGTGATTTGGTTAAGCCACTACCTGTTCGTGAGCTGAAAGCTTCGTGTGTCGGCAAGTTGGTTTCAGTGAGAGGAGTTTGCATCCGTTCGACAGAGGTCAAGCCATTGGCTAATGTCATCACTTATACTTGCGATGCGTGTGGAAATGAGACCTATCAACCGGTATAGTCCATATTCTTTATAGATCTAAATTAAAATAATATTTCAGGTTGCTGGCCAATCCTATACGCCCGCCTTCAACTGTCCTAGCCGAGATTGTGTGGAAAGCAAAGCGAATGGCCGTCTTCAAATGCAAGTGCGTGGGTCAAAATTCATCAAATTCCAAGAGATCCGAATTCAAGAAATCGTAAGTATGCTTCTCGATAATAGTTTTCATCTCAAAATTTTTATTTGAATTTTCCAGAGCGATCAAGTGCCAGTTGGAAGCATTCCTCGCTCTATGACAATTTCTTTGACTGGTGAAAACACTCGGAAAGCAATGCCCGGTGATACTGTGGTGGTCTCTGGCGTGCTCATTCCCGCTCTTCGAAGTGGTTTCAAGCAAGTTACCGGTGGATTGGTTACTGAAATCTTTCTTGATGCTCACGTAAGCCAATACCATAAGAATCATTCATCATTCTGACCGTCTTGATTTAGCATGTGGAAAACAGTCGTGATGAAAATGAAGATCTGCTGAATGCTGAGCTGACTGAGGAAGAGATTCAGACTCTTGGAAGTGAAAATGTGTATGAGCGCTTAGCGTACAGTATTGCACCCGAAATCTATGGTCTGTTGGATGAAAAGAAATCCTTGTTGCTAGCGCTGGTTGGTGGTGTGGACAAAAACGCTAGTGGAATGAAAATTCGTGGTACGAATTTTTCTTTAGTATTTTTGACATGCCAAATAATTTAAATTTTAGGGGCTCTGAACATTTTGATGATGGGTGATCCGGGTGTTGCTAAGTCGCAGTTGTTGGGCTACGTAGATCGTCTCGCTATCCGAAGTCAGTATACCACAGGTCGAGGATCTAGTGGAGTTGGTCTCACTGCTGCTGTTGTCAAGGATCCAATCACAGGAGAATATGCGCTGGAGGGAGGCTCTTTGGTATTGGCTGATCGAGGAATTTGCTGCATTGACGAATTTGACAAGATGTTGGACTCTGACCGAACTGCTATTCATGAGGTAGCTTAATTAATACCGGCCAAATTATCTCCAAGATTTGTCTCAGGTAATGGAACAGCAAACGATCTCAATTGCCAAGGCTGGTATCATGACTTCCCTTAATGCACGTGTATCAATTATCGCTGCTGCTAATCCTTCCTTTGGCCGCTACAATCCTCATCGATCCATCGAAGAAAACCTTCGTCTTCCAGCAGCTTTGCTTTCGCGATTTGACTTGCTATGGTTGATCCAGGATGTTCCTAATATAGATTCAGACAAGCGACTCGCTGAACACATTACCTACGTGCATCGGAAGGGAGAGCAGCCTCAGTGTACATTCAAGCCGATCGAGATGGTTTTGTTCAGGTAAATTTATTGTTGCTGCAGTGTCGACCGTGGCTTTAACAACTTTCTAGGAAGTACATTGCCTTGTGTAAGCGTAAGCAGCCAACTATTCCGGAGCCACTGAAGCAGCGGTTGGTCGAGATGTATGTTGATATTCGGAGGGACGCGCTTAATGATTCTGACTCAATCTTCACTTCTCCGCGTATTCTCCTTGGTGCCATTCGTCTCTCTACTGCCTTAGCCCGTATCCGTCTAAGTGACGTGGTCAGTGAAGAAGATGTTGAAGAAGCCATTCGATTGGTTTGTCTGTTTTACTAGTAAAATTGGAGATTGAAACTGTTTTTACACTTTAGATGATGGCGTCTAAAGCCTCGCTTCATTCCCGTCAGCCCAGAATTGAAAAGTCAGTATGATTAGTCACATGTTCTGGGTAAGTAATCATAATCTTTTAAGGTACAAAGATCCGCGAGAGAAAGCTTTCAATGTCATCCGTGAACTGCTCCAGGAAAGCAACAAGGCCCCTGTCAAGTTGGACTTGGTATACAAGAAGTGCAACCAGAAAGGATTCACTGACCAGGTCGTGGCTAACTGCATTTCGGGTAAGCTCCATCAGTCACCCAAAGCCTTTCCAGTAAGACCTCTTATATTGTTTAGATTGGTCTGAAGCGGGCGTTCTCTCGGTTGACTCAGCCAAGCAGTGCATCCAATCGATCGTTTGATGTGGGCCAATTAATCTTCAGCTTTTGAACTATGATTCCGTTTGACTTATTCCCATTTGCTTATTGAATCTATTGTGTGTGTTTGTTTGACGCTGCCAGTTTTGAATAAAAGTTTGAGGAATAACCTTTTCGTTATCTTTTTCATGGTACTAGTGAATCATGGTGAGTCATTATGATCATAGTAAAAGTTCCTTAAATTGCTTACCATATTTAACGCAAAGGGGTGGGTGTTTTTCGTAATCTTCCTATTTTATTGTCCTCTTACTGCTTCTGCTTCTTCTAAGGACGAAGTATTTTTATCCGTCTATGTAATTTTTTTAATTTTTGCTGAGTGGCATTTAAGGCTCAACGGGTTTGTTTATCCTAAGTACCGATGGCCCTAGTACAGAAGCGGTTGCCAAATTTGCCTTGGCCCTTTTTTATTATCGAAAAACAGCTTGGTCCCCCTGTTGTTTTGAAGGTGTATGACTACAATGAACAAGGGGACCAATGCATATTTCGCAAAAGACACAAGGGGTAACCAAGGCAAATTCAAACAACCGCTTCTACACCAGGACCGATGTTTTTGGTACTTCGTAAAAATTGATTAAAAGTTGGTATTCAAACTATTTTGTAAACGGCTGTCCCTATATGTAGATTAAAATGTGAGAGGGATATGGAACAATTACGTACGGTCTACACTCTTTGGTTCGTGAGGGTGATTTTATGAGACCAGTAACTTCCATACTCTGAGCCTAAGAGCATGAATAATTGTCAAAATGGTGATCCAGTCTTCTACCTAAACTGGGAGTTCTTGACTAAGATTTGCTCATTACGGCGCAAAAGTACAGGGTTTAAATATTTTAAGCCTTTTCTATTTTTAGGCTGAAGTTCGAAATTCTGCAAAAGCGATTCGACCCGCATTGAAAAGCAAATTTTCGGTTTATAATGTTAAAAATACGATCTTCGCTTGGACCCATCTGTGGTTTTGGTCTTATCCATCCAAACATCATCCACAGATCAGGGACCGAACCCGGCCTGTAATAAAAGTTATGCCGAAAAGAAAAAGCGTATAATATTTCAATTAGCACGAGAAGGGCGAACTGTAACTTTTGACTACCTGGGAGTTTTCAGACCGCACAATCAAACCCCCGAACTCGTATGCAATGCCCTAATCAGCCTATTCTCACAGCGACTCTTTGAAAAATGATAGTTTTATCTTCAGGCTAATGAGCAGTGAATTTATTGAGTACAGAACTTATTGAGTACAACAAACTTTTTTGGTCCTTTTCTAGTTGTGCTTCACAGTCCAGAAGCCCGTTTTTATTAGACTATGAAGCATAATCAGGTGCTATTTTCAATGCTGATTCTGAATAGAGGTGATGACGGGACGGGATCCGTCGGGATCCCGATCCCGACCGACCTGATTTTGGTCTAAAATCCCGTCCCGAAATCCCGCCCGATCAGTTCCTAGAATCCGATCCCGAAATTCGTTGAATCCCGAGCTCCAATTTCGTTCCAAAGAACACCACTTTTGCTCTAAAAAACCATCAATTATTATTTTTTTTGCTACTTTTTGATTTTTTCCTAAAAATTTAATTTTGTATTTAAATTTGTTTAATTATTAATGATTTAATTAAGGGGAGAAAAGGCCACCAATTCTATTAAACGAAATAATTGTTTTTGATTACTGATTGGGATGAAATTATTATGAAAATATTGTATAAAATTATTCACCGAAGGGTACTTACCGTATATTCTCGATTAGAAGGCCCCTCTCCAATAGAAGGCCCCTCTCTAATAGAAGGCCCCTTGAGGACCTATATATCAGCCTAGAAAAAGAAATTCGCAAATCTGTTTTTCGCGTTTTCTTAGTTAACACGAGCTTACCTGATTCCACTTTTAAAATTTTGGTTGAGCACGCAAAAATCTCAAAATCGACCCAAAATTTTTCCGACTTTTTTAGGGTTGAAAAATAGAAGGCCCGGGCCTTCTAATAGAGAATATACGGTATCTAAAATTAGCATGTCAAAAAATTCTTTTTCGAATTGAACTGGTACCCGCCTTTCAAAATATTCCCATCGGACGTGAGCAAGCCCCTTCAATCTCTTTTTCATTGAAAGTTCAGAAAATAAATAAAACAGGTCAAAAAAATAGAAAGCAGCGAATTACACAGATTAGGCAGTACAGTCAAATCTTGATCTAACGACCCCCACCTCAAGTTTGTTCCCACCTAGGATCCGACACTTTTTTATCCCCATTTTTAAAATATTTTATCGATTTTGTTCTGACATTCTGGTCACAAATATCGTAAGAGTTCCGATTTGCCAATCGCTTTTCAACAACCTAGAATATTTGCTTTTAAAAAATCAAAACCTCGATTTAAGAATCCCCTTTTTCGATTTAAGGACCCCCTTTAAAAATTAGAGGGTCGTTAAATCGAGGTTTGACTGTACTTTTAAATAGATATCTGTTTACATTGGACATATTTGGTGTTTAAAATACCAATAGTTTCAAAATATAGCAAAAATATGTGAATTTTTCCTGTTCTTCTCTTTACTTAAAAAATCCTGAAATTTGTTCGGGATCCCGACGGGATCCCAAATTTTATTTTCCAAAATCCCGATCCCGAAATATTTTTGGCCGAAAATCCCGTCCCGAAATCCGCCCGAACTGGTTTCATCACCTCTAATTCTGAATTTGGAGATCTTTTCATGGCTGCAAGCCTCTGTACGAAAATTATCTATACTTTTCGTAAGTTACTGAATTAAAAAAACGGCCTAATTTGATTCTTTCAAATTTTCACCCATGATCATTTTTTTGAATAAAGGCAAGCGACATACCATTAGTAAGCTCAGACAAAGGGCTTTCTTATGAGCATAAAAGAATATGCTGTACTCAATAATTCACTGCTAACCAGCCTGAAGAAAAATTTATCCATTTTTCAAATCGTCGCTGTGAGAATAGGGCTAATTAGGGACATTGCATACGAGTTCGGGGGTCTGATTTTGCGATACAGTCAACTCTCGATATAGTGTAGCCCCAAAAGTTCGTTCCCGCCTTGGGTCCGACACTTTTTTTACCTCGATTTTTGAAGTCTTGTGCCAAATATGATTCGTCAGTCTAGTGCGAAATATCGCAGGGATTCCGATTTTTCCAGTCGTTTTTGTAAAAGGCAAAAGTTTTGCCGAAAAGACCCGCGCCTCTCGATATAGTGTAGTGGTTTTTTCAAAATAAGGCTACACTATATCGAGAGGCGCGGGTCTTTTCGGAAAAACTTTTGCCCTTTACAAGGGTGACTGCGGACTCGGATCCGGCAACTGAGAACACGGACAACTCAGCTTTTGAACAACTGATCTCAAAAGAAACTCATATATAGGACAACTCATCACAATTATAGTGATATTTTGAATACCCGCCCAATGTGCAATTCGTTTTTAGGACAACTCATCACAACTAAAACTCATCTTTCGGATAATTGGGCGCGAAAATTTCGAATTATAGGACAATTGACTTCGAATAACGTTCGATTTTCTGGCAATTCGATTCTTCTGTGTTTCAATGTAAGCATATTAGGCTATTTGTGTTTTCGTGTCATTTATGTTCATTCCTTACTCTTTTGAAAAGACTTTTTTCAACCTGCACATGCCCCGTTCGTGTCTTCTGACTGTTCACTTTCGCACAGAATTCAAAATTTATGCCTATTTCAAATGTGATATCCACTATTCTACGTGGATATTCACCTAGATGACCTGGTAAATTGAAGCTTAGCCAAAATATAAAAAGCTATTTTTCCTACACTAAAAGTGTGTGAAAGACTAAGTTTTAAAAGCCTAAAATTGTGCTTAAATTACACGAGCCCTAAAATCTGGGATAGGTTCCACTCAGGTAGACACTTACCTGGATAACCAAAAAATAAATTTAGTTTCAATCGGAAGCAAACTAATTTTTTTCGACTCAAAATCTTGCGGGGAATCGGGTTTGTTAAGACCAAAATTGCTATTTCACAAAACGAAAAAATTCGAAATCCCGAATACAAAGCCCTCCACATTCGACTTCCGACCGCAATAAACCACATGAAAGTCTAGCCCATATATTACGCTAAAAAGATTGAAAAACTAGATGTCATCATCTACATTCTATTTAACCCACACTTTATTCTGCATAACAGCACCCAAAACAATACACACTACATCAAATCATCGTACATGCACCTTTTTGAAACAACATTGGAGATTAAGCCACTTCTGTTTTGCATCAGTCCTCCTGTCGGTGATGTTGGCGGAATCCTTCTTGCACCCACTGCTCTTCTTCTCACTGCACTGCGTTGATTTATTCCTGGCGCCAAGATAATCGGCTGTTGAATCCCAATAGGCGCTAAAATATATCACAATCATCAATGTTTCTATCCATATGTCCAAGCCGCTTTAGCATTTTTGACAAGGAGTAGTTGTAATGAAAGAAACAGCATCGATGGTTTACATATTCTGAGATGAAAAATAGAATGACTTGTAATAACATAGTAAATTTGCTTAAAAGTTTACGTCCGAAGTATCGTCTGACAGCACTTCCGATAGCAACCTCGAAGTCAGTCATCACATCAAGAACTCTCCACTGACAATCGAACGCTGCTGAATGGAGTGGCAATTGCTTGAAGCATATCGAAGTAACACTCTTCTGTTTTGCTCTCCGAAAACACCGCAACGGCTGGAATGAATGCATTCTTTTCTTGCAAATGAATCACATAAAGCTGACGCCATCCTCTTGGTCGACTGAAAAAGGTTCCATCAGCAGCAAATGAACTAGATCTTGCCAGTCTCTAAATATCAAAAAGTATTACAGCCAAAAAATCAAAAGCCAACTTCAAGCATGTATAGAGATGACATCACAACAAAGCGATTATCAAGATCATGAATAACAATCATGAATAACGAATGGCGATCCATCGATGTGAAATTTCCAATTATCCGGAATAACCAGGCTTTTGGGATCAATCGGACCAGAGGGATAAAGGCTCTTGAACATTGAAAATAAATACACTAATTATTTTCCCGTTGTACCTGTTTAAGACGCGTCAGTCTGTGGCCCAAGCTCGTTCTATCCAACGCAAACAAAACTTCATCAGAAGCGCTTTCACAAACGGCAGCAATTATGGATCGATTTGTAGCCTGCACATAGATTGATATGGTACAAGTCAAACTAGTAAACTAATCGTACCACTGGATTGTCTTTCGCCAATTGTGTGGCCGCATCAATTATTACGCTTACCGCTAACTGAATAGGATCTTCATCGTGGTTATGACTGACAATAGTTTCCCTGCTGTAGAATTGCTGTTGGCTTCCTGGAGCGACCCTTGTCCATACACGCTTGGCACATCCCATCTTCGTGCACCTGTACGTTACGTCTGTGTAGAGAATTTGGTCGAGATCGTTGAAAGAATCGAGAAGTCCACATTGGTAGAGTTTGTAACCTAAAAATTTATCAGAATGCAAGAAAAATGACAAAATATGTACCATCATAAACCATGACAGCTTGCTTCCTTTCACTTGAGATGAACTTCAACTCCGCATGCTGATTGACCTTCGTTAGAATGCTTTCATTGCCATTGCCTTGTCTTTGATCAGCTGAGCTTTCATCTTCCTCGTCGCTTGAGACTCCGAAAACATCGACTTCTACTTCTTCGTTAAGCTCCATAGATAAATATCTGAATGAACCACATTTTAGATATTGTCATAGCCGCCATCACCAACACAGACAGACTAATATTCATCAAATAGACAAAGAATTGACTATAAAACAGGTGAGCCCGACCGAAACAAACATAAATTTAGCTCAAAAGTATAGAAGACCAATTTCAAACAGTCAAATTATTTCGCGCCCAATTGTCCGAAAGATGAGTTTCACTTGAGATGAGTTGTCCTTAAAACGAATCGTGTTAAGACCAGTTTTTTGTGATTTGAATCGCTTTTGACTCAGTTTTGTGTCATCTCAGTTGTACATGTGTCAGTTGTCCGAATCTGAGTAGTCCTATATATGAGTTTCTTTTGAGATCAGTTGTTCAAAAGCTGAATTGTCCGTGTTCTCAGTTCCCAGGATCCGAGTCCGCAGCCACCCCTTTACAAAAACGACTGGCAAAATCGGAATCCCTGCGATATTTCGCACTAGACTGACGAATCATATTTGGCAAAAGACTTCAAAATCGAGGTAAAAAAAGTGTCGGACCCAAGGCGGGAACGAACTTTTAGGGGCTACACTATATCGAGAGTTGACTGTATTCGTGCTCAGCAGGTCTTAAAACTCCCACGTAGTCAAAAGTTACAGTCCGCCTTTCTCGTGTTAACCCTGTATATGCGGATCATCTGCAATAATTTCTAGAACTCGATAATTATAAGATGCGATATTTATTAGAACTCACACCCGCTGACTTATAGATTTTTAGAGGAAAGACGTTTTTATAAAAGTTAATCAATCAATTGAAAAATAAACACCAAATACAGGAAATATTTAGAAATATAACTAAGAAAAGGGGAAGGAGTAAGTTGTGGCATTTCAGTTTGTGCCTACCTATCAGCAATTTTAAACTAGGGTTATACAATGGGAATATTCCGGGAATATTTCCGGGAATATTCCCGGGTTTCCCCTATATTGGGAATATTCCCAGGAATATTCCCAATGTTCCGGGAACATTCCGGGAATATTCCCGGGTTTTCTATATTTCCGGGAATTTCTACAACTCTATTTTAAACCGATAAAATGACAAAAAAATAACACAAACTGAAGGGCAGAAGCTATAAGACACAACTTACCGTATTCACTCTATTAACTCCCCACCCTCTAATAAATACCCACCCTACGGACCCCATATCTCAGCCTAAAGCAAACATTTTGCAAATCTATTTTTTGCGTTCTCTTAGTTACTACGAGATTACCTAATTTCAGTTTTCAAACTGTGGTTGAGCACCCAAAATCTCAAAATCGACCTAAAATTTCCGATTTTTTTTGGGTTGAAAAATAACTTCCCATGCGGAGTTAATAGAGTCAGTACGGTACTCCTTCTCAGAAAAAAAGAGTTCTGACCATTTCCATTTTAAATATCTCCGTATGAGCGATGTGGTTTGTAAGGGTATAGTTGTAAGGGTATGAGCAGCTCTTTCAGTCTGACCAAGTGTAAAAAGGATTGAAGATGAGATGTCTATAATCTTTTGGTAGTTGCCTTCATGCAGGGCTCGTAACTCAAAATTTCGAAAAAGGACATTTGGGTAAAAAAAGGTCATTTTGACCATTTTCGTCAAAAAAGTGCCATTTTTTTTGTGCTTATTGTCATTTGAAGCAAAAAAAAAGATTTTGACTAAAAGCTTCAAAAATAATGAAGATTTGGGGTTCTAAAAAAGGACAAATCTTTTAAAAAGGACACATATACGAGCCCTGCCTTAATGCCACCAAATGCTACTTAAAATAGGATTTTCAGGTAAGAGCGCAATTGAGACCAGGTCCTGTTTCTTCTTTTCTTGTTCTCATTTTTAGTCCTCGCTTGAAAGACCATGATTTTTGCGCGCATTGGCATGTCGAAATTTGAATTGGCGGGGACACTTCTCTTTTGTCTCAAACTTTACTCTTTGGAGTCGTTCGCCATAACTCCAAAGAGTACAATGCCTGTAAGAAAGAGGACTGTCCCGCCAATAAAAATTTTGCACATGCCACTGAGTTCAAAAACCATGGTCCTTTAACACTTTAAAAAAACCAGGACAACCGGCAAATACTGGTTAACAAGGTGGAATGGCATCTTGCAGGCGCCTTTTAACTAAAGTTGGTTAATGGGAACATTCCCGGCTTATTCCCAGTCAAAATCTTAGTTTCGGACCGACAATAAAGGATTGGTCTGAATATTTTTAAAAATAAAAATTTTAGCTGGGGTACAAAATCTCTACGTGATCCAAAATGGATCAACCCCTAGTGACCAAAACCCGAAGAAAACGTCGCGAACTGGCCGTAACAAAAACCACCACGAACTAGCTGCATCCATAGTTGCACGGGCGCCGGTTTTTTTTGTTTTTTTTTATAAAAATACTCCTAGCATCTGCGCTGATAGCAAGTATAAGCAATAAGTTTTTTCAATGTATAAGTAAGTCATTTGCAGTTTCGAAAAAAAGTTATCTGCAACGCTGGCACCCAAAAATTTTCAGGTCGTCTCAAAATTTGTCAGGTCGGCGCCCGTTTTGACTAGCGGCGCCAGCGCCCGTGCAACAAGGGCTGCATCGCGAACTGGCCGTACTCCTTATATCTTGTTGGCCCATCATTGGATGTTTTAAACTAAGATTTTAATCTTTTATTACAAACAAGGCAATACATACTATATGAACAACAAATATGGCCATATGGTAAAATACATTTTTGACACTAAGATTCTTTTAATATTTTGTTTGAGGGCGAGAGGCAGTAATGGGTCATAACAGTGCAATAATGCAACAACAATCTGTAACATCTTAATTGAATTCTAAAAAAAGAATAAAAAGAGTTTAATAAAAGCGAAATATGCCTAAAAACTAGAGCATTTGTAGTTTTGCGCTACAATACAGTTATACAATCATAAATTCTTTGAGCTGTGTGGATAATAAAAAGAGAGCATTTAGTGCCGTGTTGATGGTTGGAAATTCTCAAAAAGCACAATAAATTACAAAAATTTGGTTACACACCAATACAGTTGACTCTTGATATAGTTATGCCTCCTGAACTCGATCTCCAGCTAGTCCAGTCCGACTACTTTTCTATCACTATTAATTATCAGAGTATTTCTCCAATCGTATTCGTCAGTCTGCTTTCAAAGGTACGAGGGTTCCGATTTTTCTACTGCTTTATTAGGCCTTGTTCACGATGGTGGACTGTAATTTAATAATTCTCACCCGCAAATGGCCATAACTTTTTTAACATTTTCCTAAATTAATTCTTTGGGGCTGTTTTGTAGCTGACATCCAAGGCTGCCAAATGACTCATTAATAAAGTTACTGTGGATTAAAAAATGTTGAAAGAAAATCAACAATTCTCACTCACAATCCTCACACGGCCGAGTGAGGATTGTTGACTTTTTTTTAAACATTTTTCAATTCATACCTGCTTGACCAAAGCCCATTTGGTAGCTCTGAATCTCAGCTACAAAATGGCACTAAAACAGATTCTTGTAAAATTAAAAAAAAGTTACAGCCATTCCCGAGTGAGGATTATTAAATTACAGTCCGTTATTGTGTGCGAGGCCTTAGACTCGAAAAAGATGATGAAAATGATGAAATCTCCAAAGTAAACAAATTTCGAAAGTAAAAACAATTCGGTTGACTACAACAATAAATAAGTCCAAAAGGTAGATTTCTGAGAGAGTTAATTCAGCAATTCAAGGCAAACAAGTGTGTGTACAGAAGCACTAACCACCATCCCATTCAACACATCTAGATTAATGGTTTATGCATAGAACTCTTTGGTGGATGCCTATAAAGTTGGATTTTAGATTTAGCTGTGGTAATTATTATTAGATATGAGGATCAGATAGATTACAGGACGCCACTTTTTCCCTTAGCCATACCGGTAATTTTACTACAGACCAAGCGGGGTTCTGGCAAGAGATAATGACCAAAATTTAGGTCAAATGGGACAGGATTGGTCAGGTAACCATCCTTGTTATTTTGTGAATCAAATCCAACTTTCGTACCCAATCTCTGAATTTACGCCCTCTAGTCATAAAATAACTGGTTTTTTAGATATGTGCCCCTTTTCTCAATCTTTTTTTCCAATTTTTGACTGCACTTGTCTACTTTATGCAATATTTCACCCAAATTAAAATTCATGCAGCCATCGGATTTGATTCACATACATATTTTACTCCCATCCATCACTTTCTGGACATTTTTTAAATTACAAATTAAAAACTTTTTTAAAAAGGTAAAATTGCAGTTTGAAATTCGAATTTTAAAGAGGTGCCAAACTCAATGAAAAAAGGCGGAGGAGAAAAATGGGCCAATTCAAATTGGGCTAATGCAAATTCCACAGTCTGATCCCAAACATCGCAAGGATTCCGATTTTCCCGATCATTTTTTGAAAAGATAAAAAAAATTCTCTAAAATAGCAAAAAAATAAAGTTCTATATAAAGTTCACCTATTTTTCAAAAAGGTAAACGTTTTATATAGGGATTTTTGTTTTTTTTTGGGAAAATATTATAGGTTTGTGAAAAAAAACCATCGGCAAAGCGGAATCCTTACGATATTTGGGACCAGACAGGGATCAGATTGGGCCAAGTTCAAATTGGACCAATGCAAATCGGGCCAATTTCAAATTGGGTCAATTCAAATTGCGCCAACTTATTGGCGATTTTTAACTGTTGTTTGATTCAAAATCGTGCCCTTTTTAAATTGGCCCAATTTGCATTGGACCAATTTGAAAATGGCCAATTCGAAATGGCGCATTTTGCATGGGCGCAATTTGAGATGGCCCAATTTGAAAATGGCCAATTCTTCTCCTCCCCAAAAAGAGATGTGAATTCAGTAAAAGCCTTTTATATAACCTTTTGATAAGCATAGGAGTAGTTTGGAGGTGCATGCGGCTCATCAAGACTGTAAGACCCTTCATCCTTCTTTCGCATCCTGAAACAGCGAATTCTTGAATTTTTACAGGAGAATTTACAAACTGGTATAAAACAGTACCTGTAAATGATAAACATGACCAGCAAAATGGTCATCAGGATTCGACAACTGCTCCTCCACTCACAGCTAAATATTTTACTGTAAAAAAAATTTTTCACACTCTCAGATGAGTTTTTTTTTCAAAATGGGTTATTTGCTAATCGACTTTCCGAATAAAATTAGTGATGGACTTCAAAATCGGGCTAAAAAAGCCAGACCAAAGAAGGGAACTAACTTTTAAGGTGTACATCAAATCTCTATATAACGCTCACCCAAAAAGTTCGTTCCAGCTTAGCAGGGGCGTAGCCAGAAATTTCTGACGGGGGGGGGCACCAAAAAATTTTTAGGCCATTTTACCTACACCGTTTTTTTAATTTTCGAAGGCATTTTACCTACACCGGTTTTGAAAAAATCTGACGGGGGGGGGGGGACACGTGCCCCCCTGCCCCCTCCCCCCCCCCTGGCTACGCCACTGCAGCCTAGGGTCCGACACTTTTTTTAACCTTATTTTTTTAAAGTATTTTGCTAGTTATGTTTGTACAGTCTGGTCCCAAATATCGTAAGGATTCCGCTTTGCCGATGGTTTTTTTCACAAACCTATAATATTTTTCCCCAAAAAAAAAAAAAAAAATCCCTATATAAAACGTTTACCTTTTTGAAAAATAGGTGAACTTTATATAGAACTTTATTTTTTTGCTATTTTAGAGAATTTTTTTTATCTTTTCAAAAAATGATCGGGAAAATCGGAATCCTTGCGATGTTTGGGATCAGACTGTGGAAACAGAACTATCATACCGTATAACCTCTATAAATCCCCACCCTCTAATGATCCAACATCCCCCCCCCCCATTTTTTTGACTAGGATTTCAGAGTTGAGGCCATTTTTAATTTACAGTTTTAAAAATTTTCAGGGTTGAAAAATAAACCCCTTCGGGGATTAAAAGAAATTATACGGTATTTCCTAATTATACGGTATTTCCTAATTATACGGTATTTCAATTTTTGGATGCCCAAAAATCTTGAAGTTGTAAATCAAAAATGGCCTTAACTCTATAGTTCTAGTAAAAAAGAGGGGGGCGGGGGGGGGAGTTCTAAATTAGAGGAAATACGGTAGCAAAATACTTAAAAAAAGAGATTAAAAAAAGTATCGAACCCTAGACGAGAACGAACTTTTTGGGTGAGCATTATATAGAGCTTTGACTGTATGTATATCCGGTACTTTTTATCTCTCGATTTTTGAAAAACAGGTCAGAAATTTCGAATGATTTTGTCTGAAAAAATTATTACGCGAGTCTTTTTTAAAAAAACTAGGAAAGATTCTTTCCTAGTTTTCCGAAAGAAAGCCCTAAAAAGCATAAATCAAAATTTGTTTTACTACGCTGTTTGGATTTTTTTGTTAAGGATGATCAAAACAAACCAGCTAAAATGCCGGGTTTTAGCATCTCGAACTCGCCACTGTCAGACCCGTACGTTGGTGTGGTTGGCGGTGGACTACGTGCTGTTGTGGTCAATACTGATTGCCTTGTACTAGTAGTGGTTGAGGCTGTAGTAGTTGTCCTCTGATCCAGCAGGATGGGTAGCCTTGTTGTGGAAGCCTTGGATTCACTGTCACCGTGCATGTTCACTATCCTCTCCTCGTTAAACTGAAAATTTTCGAGCTATATTAGGTACAAAAGTGCAACAGGCGCCTATCGGCGCCTCTATCGAATTTTGAAATTTTTAAACACTGGATACCCCAACCTTGGGTATCATCACCTGAATACCACCAGGGTTTTTCACCGAAATTCGGGTAAGTACCCACTTTAAATCGATAGACAGCCTCAACAAAGCAGACTCATCGCAGCAAACTGTTTTTTTAAACGATAGCCAAGATCTTGCGCTACATCTTTAAAAAGCGTTTTTTAGACCTTGTGATAAAAAGGCTTTATGATGAAAAACATATCGGGAGCCGTGGAATTATGTGTACAGTCAACTCTCTCCATAGTGATCACCTAAAAAGTTCGTTCCCGCCTAAGGTCCGAAACTTTTTTTAACTTAAATTTTGAAACTTTTGCCAGTTGTTTTCATCTAGTCCAGTCGACTGCAGACGGACTAGTCCGTAATATCGCAAGGATTCTGTTAATGGCAAAAGTTTTGCCAAAAAGACCTGCGGTTCTCTCCATAGTGATCACCTTATTTCCAAAAAAGGTGATCACTGTGGCATAAATTGATTTGGTTTGCTGAAAGCCTGAAATATGCCACGAAAAACCTGAGATATGCCACGGAAAAGCGAAATTGATATTAAATCGATATTTTGCGTTGATTTTTTTAAACTTTTCATAGTATCGTGTAGCCCAGAATCTCAGCTTTCCAACAAGCTATCGAACTCCACCGAATTATTTTAAAAAGTAGATTCTCGGGGTTTAAATGAAGTAACAAAAACGAAAAAGTTACTTCAATCAAACCCTAAATTCTATCATTTTTTAAATGATTCAGTGGAGTTTGATAGCTCATTAGAAAGCTGAGATCTAGGGCTACACGATAATAAAAAAATGTCAAAAAAGCAAAACAAAAACTTTGTCAAATTTAAGGTTGAAGTTTTTTCGTGGCATATTTCAGCTTTTTCGTTGCATTTTTCAGGTTTTCAGCAAACCAAATCAGTTATAGCCGATCACTGTAGAGAGAGCCGTGGGTCTTTTCGGCAAAACTCTTGCCATTTACATAAATGACTGGCAAAATCGGAATCCTTGCGATATTACGGATTGGACTAGATGAAAACAACTGGCAAAAGCCTTCTTCGTAAATTGAGTTAAAAAAGTATCGGACCCTGGGTGGTACTGGATACCTTTCCATCACTATGGAGAGAGACGACTGTACTACTGTTCCACTTTGCAGCTATATGCTCCGAGTGCAATTTTATTCATAAGCTGACTGATTAGAAAAATGAGATTACCTGATGCCTAGGCTTTGCAGTGGTTGTTGCTGGAGTGGTATTTATGCTAGTTGTGCTCGCCAGAACCGAGCTCTTGGTGGTGCTCACAACTATATTGGAGGGAACTGAGCCAGATCCTTCTATTTCTAAAATAATGTGGTTGAAATATTGTTTTTTGAATTTTGATAGTTATTCAAACCTCCTGATCCTTCATTGACATCCCCGTCCTCATCATCCGGACTTGCCCCAGAGGAATTAAATTCCGCATCAGGTCTAATTTGCGGATCAGTTCTAGAGGTGCTGGTTTTTTCTGGATAGGATCCACTTCCTTCTATGTTCTAAATCAGGGATTTTTGAAAATTTGTGCATAGCGCGGAAGTGTTTACATTAGCTTTCCCGTCTAGATTGCTGGCCACAGCTTTGCTATCAGAGGCGATAAGAGCGCTTGCAAAAGGCTGAAACTAAAAGAATCAACTATTTAGATTATATAAATTGGATTTGTCATTTGTTGAGATCAAATTGAATTGCAGCATCAAATGTCTGAAAATCACCAGCGAAATTGCTGAATTCCCCCCGTAAATTTTCTATTGCCATTTTTCTTTGGGTTGTCACTGACCAGGCCTGAGCACGGGCCGGAAACAGGCCAAATCGAGCCCTGAATTTGCTCTGACTGTTTTCTGACTTTTTGAAAAAAGTTTATACCATCTGATAGCTTAGATTTCAACCTACAAAACGGTATTTTCTGGGCGGGGTTTCAAAGAATGTTGGCCTACGGCCGGCTTTTTGATCAAAAAGCACCTTTAAAAAAACTGTTTTTGACAAAAAAAAGCCGGCCCGTAGGCCAACATTCTTTAAAACCCCGGCCCAGAAAATACCGTTTTGTAGGTTGAAATCTAAGCTATCAGATAGTATAAAATTTTTCCAAAAAGTTTTAAAAAGTCAGAGAAAATTCAGGACCTGCTTCGGCCTGTTTTCGGCCGTGCACAGGCTTGGTTGTCACTGCAATTTTTTAGCAATGGCTTGTAGCCCATGATCTCAGCGTTTTAACGAGCTATAGAAACCTGTTGAATGAGGTCAGGAGCATTAAGATAAAGAGGTTTGAATAGAGTAATTGTTATAAAAATCTCTAAATTTCTTTAGAAAAATAAGTAATAAGGTATCGGTTTTCAGCCTAATGTTTTGGGCCTAATGGAGTTTACGTGTCCAAAATATGCCTTGGGCCCCCCTGTTGTTTTTTTTGTAAAAACAGCTTGGTCCCCCTGTTGTTTTTAAGGTGATAATATTAAAGGTGATCATGTTAACCATAATCAACCTGATCACCATAGTCACAGTGTTACAGTAACCTTAATGAACAGGGGGACCAAGCTGTTTTTCACAAAAAAAACAACAGGGGGGACCAAGGCAAATTTTGGATACGTAAACTCCACTAGCGCCAGGTATCGGTTTTCAGCAATTACGTGTTGCAATTCAATTTGATCGTTATTCGAATCCCAAGATGTCTGCATACTGAAATCATTCAGACTATTTATGCTGCACTTCAGTTACGGCCATTGTTATCCGTGTTTTTCGAAATTACATTGGAATTTACGGCATCCTGATTTTCACGGACCCATGCACCCTATTTGCCTTTTTTTGATTCAAACACATATGGGCGGTATTGTGCTTTTTTGAAAACTTTTTTATGGAGAGCGATTTTTACAAGTAAACCTATTATGCTGCCAATATTTCGGTGTGGACTTAAGCGCGAAATAGTCGCCATATCATATTTATAATTGTGAAATTTCAAAGGTTTCAAAAATCACACGATGATATTGGCAAAGTTTTGACTAACATGGATTTGAGCTAATTTAGGATCTTAATATGCTCCAATGATTGGATTTGTTTGTCAAAAAAGAAATCTGATTAAGGTGACCTGTGTTTGCTTTTCCATTGATGTTTTTAAAATCGAACTAAAAAAAGTTTTCCTTCCACTCCAGTAATATTTTGTACTAAACGTCATTTTATTAATTCCTTCCGAAATTTTCCAATAATATGTTCAGTTTCTGTTTTTTATCGGTCTCTGTGGGTATCCATTGTAGGCTAAGTTATCTTGGTCCAAGGCTTGCACATTTGCTTAATTTTGAAGGAATGTATAAAAAATACAAACAGGGAAACGAAACATCAATGGTCAAAAATCCCAAGTCACATGCATTTCTACATTCAAAACATGTTTTGTTAACTAATTCTGAGCTGAAATGACCTAAAATGGTCAAAATTTTGGGTTTGGGGGGACTTGACAAAAAAGATGTTCTGCCACAATTTGTTTGCAAATAACTTTTTTAGCAAAGTTACTCACCAACAATAAAACTGCAACAACATAGCAGTAGAAGTCAATCCTGGAAAGGTTTGAATTCCCTGCAAACTTCATGGAGATTCAAGTGGATAGGCTGCTGCACAAATTTCGCCTATTTCTTTTTCTCTTGTCGCTGCTCATAAAGGATGATGAGCGCACACACAAATGTATATAGGGCACAGATAGATATTCAATTACTCCTTCGCATCGATTGAACCAAATGCTCTACACCCACATCCAAGCCAATGCAAATAACCAAAGGCGGAATAAGAAAGGCAGTCGGAAGAAGAAGATACTAAAAACAAAGGTGCTGTTTAATAATCAGTCTCCAAAACACAGAGAAGGGGCAATATATGTGCAATAAAAAATGGGTGGACAAGGCCAAGCTGTTGCTGGTGGTGGACGGAAGAGGAAAATAGTTATAAAGTAAAGACATCCAAAAATCAATATGCATCTAGGAGGAATCGAACTGACGACATTTTGACACCATGTACAGAAAACTCCAGATTGCCATGAGTGTCAAAAATGTCCATTTTTAGTGCATTTGACTTTTGAGGGGTCATTGCTCGGCAAAGCATTCAGCAAAGGGGTGATACTTTTTTCTATTATCAAAATAATCTTTTCTAGTATCGAAATCCGATTTTTCATGAAAAACCTTTTTTGAAGTGATACTTTTCTCGTTGACACATGAACTTGTAACTTTGAAACTCAGTTATGTAATAAGCCATCAAATTTCGGTAAAAAGTTGTGTGTATGAAGTAACGTTTTCGACCAAGTTCCTCCGTTCAAAGTTTGAATTTCAAACCCATAAAAAGTTAACAATTCGATTGCATATGAATAAATACAGGATTTCGTGAATAAAAACTATTATCGTATTATCTCTAATAAGGCGCCATGTCTTAAGAGGTGTTGAAAAATAAAACTAAATAGGCCTAAAAGGCGACTTCTAATAAGGTCCCACCTTCTAAGACCGCACCACACTTCACGTTTCATTTCAATTAGTTTGTTGTTGTCTTCTCGCTGACTTTTGCGAGGAGTTTGAGAGCTTATAAAAGTAGCAGTAAAATGCGGCAGTAAAAGTGCTGTTACAAACATTGTATGCAAAGAAGTCTTGCATGGTTATGAAACTGAATAGCAGGGCGAACAAGCCCACAAAAAGGCCCCATGTCTAATAAGGCCTCACCTTCAAAGAGATGTAGAAAAATAAGGCCTCATGGGCCTTATTAGGCCATATACATATTTCAAAAAATTGCCAAAAAAATCAAATGAAAGAGTGACGAGCGTAAAGCAAAATAAAAAAAGTGTGTGAGTGAAAGACTAGGCTTAAAATACTGCTTTTAGCGTATTAAAAACGTTATGAAGCTGGTTAAACCTGATTTTGAAAATAATTTTTGGGGAGTGAGCTGTGAGGCATGATTTACCGGATTTTTATTCGGATTCCTGTTTGCCTTCAGCCTATTAGAACGTCTCAAGAATAAAATAATTTTGCCAAAGTAGGCCATCTTAATACACAAAAAAAAAGAAAAGAAAATGCAACCAAACCTGGATATAACAGCACCCTGTATAATTGCACCTTTTAAAAATCTGGTTGGCCGGTAGAGAAATTAGTCAAACTTTACGTCTGATACAACGGCCAGCTGGTCCCGATCCAGCTAAACCCTGGAGGTGCCGTTGTATCCAGATCTGACTGTATCCGAATATAGCAAAATTATTGTCCTAACCATAATCAATAATTCAAATCCCTAAAATGTGTTCATATACAAATATTCTCAACCACATGTCAAACTACCTAAGCCTGTATCACCAACACACTTTTCAATCATCACACCTCCAAAAAAAAATCCAGCTGCAATCTATCCCACTGCAATTCCAATATATGCGCAATGTAACCAGGGTGGACCAGGGCAAGCTGCTGGACGATGGGTGGGAGAGCACAAGGAAGGGCCTCTTCTAATATATTATACATATACAACAACACAAATATATATGTGGGGCAGCCAGCACAGAGAACATCCCCCACCAGGAAGGGGACTCTCTACCTCCACACAGACCAGTGGCGACCCGCTTGCCCCACCACTCTATCGATTGAGGGGACGTGTGTGTGGAGCAGCAGCACTTAGGCAGAGAAATAGGGGAGAGTGCCTTGCATAAATTAAAACTTGGCTCAATGGAGTGGAAGGGGCTGGGAGAGGGGCAACAAGAAGAAGAAGATAAGACCAGGCAGTGCTACTCTTGGGATAGTGATGAGAGAAGTGTAATAAAGCCAGTTTTATAATATCAAGAAGAGCAGGGATAGCAGCAGGGCGGGTGCTGCTGTCATGTATCCCTTCTAATAAGACGGCTCATTAATTTGGCAAAAAGAGTGGTGGAAAAGACAGAAGGAAAAAAGAGATTATGACTGTTTGTGTAGGGTAAGTTGGGTTGCCGATCGATAATTTTAGATTATTGGAATCGATTAATAGCAAAAATTTTCGATTTTTTGATTAAGTAAAAGTCTAATAACTTTGATCGGTCTTAAAGACGTAGATGAACCGAACATTTTATATACAATCTAGAGAGCATCTCACAGATGAAAATGGAAAACGTACAGGGTTGGCCAAATTCTTCTAACTATTTGTTTTGGTTATATCCTTCTGAATTTATTGTTTCTCGACAAGATCTTTTTTTCGATCGATGGAAGACACTCTAGGCGGCAGAATGACACTAATCATGCTTGATAAATGATTGTCGGAAAAGCAATAAAAAATAAAAATAAAGTTAACGAAAAAAAATTAATTTAACAAAAAAAAACACGATTTTCATTCAATATTGTCGTAGGCTTGATCGATACTTGGCTTAGAACTCCAAGGCATTTCCTAGCTCAGCTTTCACAGCTGTTTATTGCACGTCGGAACATGATATAAGGAAGCTGTTATATCGCTTACACGATAATTTCCGTCAATTCTTCAAGCTCAAGCGACTGTGTTTGAAACACTTTGTCTATGCTCCAACCCCGGAGAAAAAAGCGTAAGGCTTAGAGTCAAGACTGAAAATGACTGCTAAATGACAAATGTGATGACATTTTGTTGCCTAGAATGTCCTCTATCGATAACAAAATATCTTATCAATATACAACTAATTGAAAAATATATGACAAAAACATATAGTTCGACAAATTTGGCCAACCCTGTATATAGTGTCGTATCCACTGCTGTAAATCTCGTTACCGGCTAGACTTCAGGCACCTTTTTCTAGCAGTTATCAATAGTACCCAGCCCGGTGCCGCGGATTAATAGATGGCTCAGACATTGGCGACGGGCTAGAAATAAAAAAAAATTAATCATTTGAACGTTTCTACATAGCGGCATCGGCCTGGTGCCGAAGAAATTTACAAGGGATTTTTAGGTCATAATTTCTTCGGTACCAGGCCGATGCCGCTACGTAGAAAAGTTTAAATGATTAATTTTTTCATTCCTAGCATGGTGCCGATGTTGTGCTCCTTAACAATTCGCTGCACTGAGCTGGGCAATACAAATAATTGATGGAAACAGGCGCCTGAAATTTATCCGGTGCCGAGATTTACAGCACTGGTCTCATCCTAGGGTTGTGAAACGGTAATTTGCCGGATTACCAAAAAACAGGTCAAAAAAGTAAATTTACTGGTAATTTACTAGCGAAAAGGTTTTTACCGCCACATTCCATACTCCTAGTACCTGCTCTTAAATAACCCTAGGGTAGGCCAGCGTACATTAGAATGGACAAAAATATGCTTGAGCCCATCCGAAAATACGCTTGCTTATCATGCAAAAAAACCAGTAGGAACGAGCGAAAAATAAAAAATCTTGAGGGATAAAGAACCTTCCACCTTATTTATTGCAGAATTGAATGGCACATCACCATTCATCTTGCAGCTCTAATCCTCAGCAACATCATACTTTTTACACAATTTCCATATCCAGAAATTTGGAAATGAAAATTGCCCTAGAGGCCAGAAGGCCAGAGCACAGCCCAGCTCCCAACTATAGCGGGTTGGTTGCTTGTTTACTGAGCCCGGACTTTCAGTTACTAGCCCGAGCGACTGAAATTTCGAGATTCCGGTATTATTTTGATTCGAATACCATATTTTAGGTTCCTGCATCCAAGTGCCCGGAAATTTCAGGTACCTATCCTAGCACATTCCTAACAATTCGGCCCTGTCTCTCAATAGGTACCGAGTTTTGAGCTTAACCCCCCTGTTTTTTTTATATTTTCTTTTTTAAAAGAGGGTAAAAGTACCGCATATAATTTAAAAAAAAATATAGCACTTTGTGAATTTTGCAAAAAAACAACAGCTTGGGGGACCAAGCTCAAAAATCGGTACCAATTGAGGATAGGGCTAACAATTCTATACTTCGGGCCTGTTGTATAAAGAAGGGTAGTAGCAGCTGGAGGTGGTGCTGTTCTCTAAATGCCTGTCTCCCCGCTTACATCGGCTCATTAATTTGGCAAAAAGAGGGGTGCTGGAAGAGACAGCAGATTAGGACCGATTTTACTGCTTGAAGTGCTGCTGGTTTAGGCTATTCTGGAGTGGTTTGAAGGGATGCACAATGGCTTTTTTGGTGAAGGACTGACCACTGCTAGCACTAAAAACAACATGGATTTGGGATAGATGGATGGGTAGAGAAGTGAACAATGTGAGAATGAATGCATGAAGAATAAAATAAAAGCAGTTGGGCTGATCGATAATAAACATTAAACACTTGCTGATAACAAGCAGACAAGATCTCGAGAAAAGTTTTTTCTTTGATTGAACAAAGGGACCGGCAAAACAAGCGTTACAGGGTGACCCAACAAATTCCTTGAATTTGAAGCCGCCTTACCTTTTTTTCGTGTCGCATTTTTATAGAGTGGCTAAACTCTTATGTCTTCAAACGACGCTCACCATAAGATTGGTGAGCTTCACTGAAAATTTCAGGCGACGGTACCAGCTAACGGCACCGAAACAGAGAAAACACTGAAATGAGAGAAAAATTTTGGCAGAGGAGAAAATACCAGTAGGTACTTAGAAGAGGTGTCCACCTTTATAGCCTGAAAATTTGGGTTTCGGATAAGTTGTTAAAAGTCATAGTATCCTACATAGAATATTTCGATAAACATTGGACTCACATTACTGAAAGAGTGATTTCATCAAACAAAACTGTAGCATCTGAGTGGGTAAGTACTTAAAGCATTTGAAAGCTACCCCAACCATCTGGTAATACACCAACCACCAAGAGGTTTAGACAATGGAGGCTAATAACCTTCCAAGTTTAAAAAATCTATCACTTTTACTTATATTCGAATTGAACTACCGCATTTAGAAAATCTGGTGAGTAAATAAAAAATTGGCCCTATCCATAGGCGTACCCAGGGGGGCTAGCCGGGCTATAGCATACCAACTCACCATCAAAGTAAGCCAGCGTGCGTTAGGACGAACTTAAACGTCAGTCTAAAATACGTTTGAGTCCCTTCTAACATACGCACACGGAACCAAGGCGAAAGATCCACCCCATTATGGATAGGGCCAAAAAATTCATAAAAATATATATGACATGCCACTACTATACAGATCTAGGTAGCAAAGGTACCTCCTAGTAATTAGCGTACAATTGAGGTGATCAAGGTACCATCTAGCTGCTCGGGATACAATCCAGGCGCTTCAAAGGTTGTGGGTGCACTCTAGGTGATCGGTCATACGCTTTTAGTGGTTTTGGGTACACTTTTGGTAGGTAGGGTGATTTCCAGGTGATGCGGTCATAATATAGATAGTTGGGATACCATGTGAGCGATCGATGTAAACCCTCAGGCGCTTAAAGTGCGATCCGGGTGGCTGTGTACCAGGAATATTTGTCCCTTTTATATGAGACGGTAACAAATGGCTTAGGGAAGAAACGTCCATGTCCACATTTTCTACTCTACAGAAGCAAAAATACCACACATAAACCCGCACGCACCACACTAAAACATTAAAATTTGAAGAAATTGTATTTAAAAAGTAGCAGATTCAAAATAAGTGGATAGACGAGGATTGCTAAATTAGTGTACACAAACTAGTCTACCACCGTCGATTGACCTTGATCACGCACAATAAACTAGAAACTTTCTTTATAGCGCTAATTTACAGAACATTTTCAAACAAAAGCCATCACAAAATATTTTTCTTCTTGGTTCTCTTGACACTAGGTCCTTCTTCCGAATCTTCCTTCTTCACCCTAGATTTCTTCAGTTTTCGAACTTGGCTTTCCAATTCTTCGATTCGATCAAGAAACGTAGCACAGCTCTAAAAATTGTTTTATTACTATGTATAATCTTCTGCACAGAAACTTTCTATCAAGAAAAATTGTAAGGGATGTTTTTTTTGGAAAGCTTTTTCTTATCACTCCACAAAATTGGCTATTGAACGGAAAAGTGGGTCATTTTTCAGTCCAGAAAGTCAGTTCCGCTCAGAATAAGCTCAATTCCACAATTTTAATTTTTTCTGTGCAACACAGCTAACAACATGGTCTGCTCACATCAAATTTTCTATTGCTGAATATTTTTTGATAAAAGAAATTCACATACTTTTAGTCGCATTAGTTGGCCATGACGATGCAACATAAAATTGAAACACACTCTGGATGACAGAGATATTTTCTTGTAATATGGGTACTTCTTGCGACATTTGCCATGAAAAATAGGAATAAAATAGAGAATTTCTGAAATTATTTCATGTGGCACACGATGCAGCACCATTTCACACTTGGCTACCAAACTATTTAAAAGTCAAAAACCAAATAGATTTGTGGTTGCTGGCGCTCAGAAAGAGATAGCGCTAATTTAAACGTTTGTTTCGAGTGCCCCATTTAGCAAAATCTTGAAGAATAACTTTCTGGAATACACCAACAACTAACCTGTAGGGGATTGACGAACTGAACGAGAAACTCATCATCTAGTGCACCATTGAAGGACGGAAGGACTGTTCGTTTGGCGTTGTCGAAATAAAAGCGAAGAAACTTGGAGCTAGCCTTTCCTTCATCGTAGATGCCGGTGATGAACAAAGATTTGTGCAAGACTCCTTCAGAAGCTAGACATCTGATCACACTATCCATAAACTTATAGTCAGCTGCGAAATTTACGAGATGTTTCAAGAATTATAGACCGGTCTAAATCTTACCACCCAGAATGAAGTACAGATTTGTCCCTGGATCTTGGAATTCTGTCCCATCGAAAACAAATTCCTGCAGTTCATCACGTCCTTTTACGGAGAAACCAAGATAACTCAAAGCTTCGTATTCTTCGGATTCATCGATAAGAGGCTCTTCCCAATAGAGTTTGGCTTGGGAGCAGACACAACCGATAACATTCAAGATAATACCACTTTGCTTCACAGCTAAAAACCGAAAGCGAAAATCAACGAACGAGACTGAAAGAATATAATATATCAGGCATACCAGTCCTGTAATCAAGCAATTCAACTTCTTCACAGTTTTCTTCTGGAGCCATAAGAGAGCCCACGCCAAGCGCAATGACTTTGTTGATTTTCCTGTCTTCAAGAGCATTCTTTATCAAGTTACTTATAGCATCGCTGAAACAAAGAAAAGTAAGTTCGATGCTAAACATGAATGGAACTTAAAAACTTGCAGATCCGTCGCGTAATCATGACGAACTCGCAACTTCTTCCTTTCTACAACGTCAACAATTTTACGGGCCTTAGAGGACAGCATCTAAACAATAGAAATAAAAAATCGGAGTAACACCAAAAACATGAAAATTATGGATGGAAATCTCGAGTGTAAATAGTCAAGCGTTGTTAGAATCAGCATTCTTACTGCTGGCCAGCAGCAAGGTAGCATAAAATAACAGACATAACTGTTGAAACGTCATCAGAAGTCATCAGACTGAATGGCAGAGTGAGAGTAAACGCCTTTTTATCAATTTTTTTTTCAGAAATTTGTGGCTGAAAATATATCATCGTGTAGCCCTGAATCTCAGATACAAAATGAAACCAACAGAATATTGTTTTATAAACAAAAAGCACGTTTACGCGTCAAAAAACATGAGATTTCCTCTCAGTCATTGGGTACGATGCTAAAGAGCCAGTTCGATAAGGAACTTTAGGATGCCTAAGTAGAAAATACCCGTCATAGTCAGGATCGCTCCTTGTTAGTACAATAGAATCTTTACATAGGAATCCTTTCTGTTGTGTTCAACTCTTCATTCCGTTCGAGTTGGGCCTGTCCAGGAAGACAGTATACCCACTTTATTGGCCTTTGAATAGGATGCATTTTGGAGGGTGTTGTGCAGTTGGATCATTTTTTACACATTTTTTTATTGGTTTTATGTTATTGTCTTGAAGAGAAAGTCGTTATTTTTAACTGCTTAACTGCCCAAACCAATTGGATAGTGCCTAAATCATTTGGATAGTATCTAAATTACCTAGATAGCACTTGAACCGTCCAGATACTTTCCCAATCACCAATAGGCGTACCCAGGGGAGAGGTCTAGCCGGGCTATAGCCCCCGCCTGTCAGATTTTCTTAGCCTTTTTTTAGCTTTTTTCAGCCTTATTCAGCCTTTTTTGCCAAATTAGTCTCCCCGTTACCCTATTTAGCAAAGAATCCAAATATAACATCATATTCGGGTTTGTCGACCTTGATTTCATGATAAATGCAAGCTGTTTTTTAATTCATGGGGTTTCATGAAGCTTGGGGCTTGGAGTTGAGATGCGCACACCCACATACCTTAGACACGAACCACTCGAATGTGACTCTGGATGCATAAAACATGCAGATACGGATGATTCGCCCCCTCGGCCGATTCGCCCTCCTGGGACAATTCGCCCACTCCCAATAAAATGGGACAATTAGCCACCCTCCGATATAAAGGGAGAATTCGCCCCCTCCTAATAAAAGAGGGGTTTTCTTCAATTTTCGTGCTTTTAAAAGGAAAAATATCGATCAAGCATAAGCTTCTATTCTGAACTGGTTAGAGCGCATTTATGTCGGTATGGTTTGAATGGTTTTAGTTTATTTATTGGTTAACGAGTTAACCTTTGTTCAGGTATGGCAATGCGCGATACAATGTTTGTTGTCTGTTGGTGGTCTTTTTATGAAAGGACTCTGGCTAGAGAGGCATTGGTCAATATCTCAGAGTCAGAGTTCTGGAGTAGTTTTGTATCCTGTAGTGGTAATATTAAGGTGGTAACACAGAGAAAATAGTACTTAGGTGGCTAGTTAGTGGTACTTGGGTGATGGTGGTAGATGAGTGCCGGGAGATTTCGACACCCGAAAACTCGGCACCGAAAAAACTCGTCCCCAACCACGTATACCGTATTTTTTCTAATTGCCGCACAGTCTCTAATAACCGCACACCCCAACTTTGAGGACTTATATCTCGGAGCAGAGTAAATATGTTGATCAGCCGTTTGATGCGTTTTCTTAACTACCACGAGCTCTACCGATTCCCCATTCCAGATCTTGGTTCAGCTCCCGAAAATCTCGAGATCGAATTCAGAAATTTCCGATTTTTGGGTGATTGAAAAATAAGCGCACGTGTGTGGCAATTAGAAGAAATACGGTATGCATGTTCCCATTCCCTTACAATGTGGAGTGTTTGATTTTTGGAGGCGAAGCGGCCAAACATACCCTTATGTCTTTTTTGGTGATTTCCGAGAATTTTCCAGTGCCGAGTTTTCCGTAGAAAATTGTGAGAAATTTTGAGACATTTTGGAATTTTTCTTACTCTGGTAGATGATAGTTTCTAGTAGGGTTGTACGGTTTCGGTTAATTTGGCCCTACCCGGTTTTCGGTTAACCGGTTTTTCGCGCACCCGCTTTTCGGTTACGCGTTTTCAGTTTTTTTCGGTCGATTAACCGGCTTGTACCCGGTTTTCGGTTTATTTTTTGTCGTAAATTAACCGAAATTTTGCTTTACCCGTTTACGGTTAACCGGATTTTTTCGTACCCGGTTTTCGGTTCCGGTTTATTTGGCCAAAACCGTTCCGGTTCGGTTAACCGGCCGGGTCGGTTAACCGAACCGTAGAACCCTAGTTTCTATCACCTAAATGGTAGCACTCTGATGACAGTACCGAGGTTGCATATTAGGTTACTTTTTTGGATGTAACATTACCATCATAAGATTTAAGATTATTTATTTAAGATTATATAAGATTATTTAACAAGATTTACGAAAACTGTGAAAATATTATCAAAACGTAATTTTACTACTGTGAAACCATTTTTAAATGCTCGAATTAGTGCATAATAAAAGTTTTTGGACCCAAAAAAAACCGTGACAATTTTTTTTCATCCAAATGAACGACCACTCAGTTTTGTTGGTACATGAATGAAGGAGTGTGTGAATGAATTCGTTTAACGCCGTATGGGTCTGACATTAGGAAGTGAACAAAAATTTAAAAAATATTATTGATAGGGGGCAAATTGTCCTATTTTATTGGGAGTGGGCGAATTGTCCCAGGCTGCGAATTGTCACGGACGGACCGAGTGAGTTTTTGAAAAAATCAATCGTTGCTAGACAAAGTGAATCAAAGATGTTTTGCGGTACTATTACGTGAATGTGCTGCATATAAAGAGATTTGGCGGCAAATAATTGCTCGAAATTAAGAGAATTCTCTGCAAAGTTTAGAGATAACCGAAACTTTTTTTGTCTAGCATTCGCATTTCTCCGCATTACTTTGTCAAAAACGCATTTGAGCGGGGATCATTATGCTTTTACTAAAAAAGAAAAAGGCCAAATCTCAATTCTCGCCCTCTTTAGGCCATTTTACAGGATTAATTGACCCCCGCTCTAATCAAGGTCATAATGAAGAAAAAGCGATAGGCATCCGCTACCTCTCTTTAGACTACAGTCACACCTCGATAATCCGCCACCCCAAAAAGTTCGTTCCCGCCTAGGGTCCGACACTTTTTTACCCCGATTTCTCAAGATTTTTGATAGTTCTGTTTTGACAGTCTGGTCGCAAATACCGTGAGGATTCCGATTTTGCCGATCATTTTTCAGAATTATAAAAAATTTTCTTCTAAAAAAGCAAAACCTCGATAAACCGCCACCTTTTTTAAAAATAGGGTGGCGATTTATCGAGGTTTTTCTTTTTTAGTGGAAATTTTTTCATAATTCTGAAAGACGATCGAGGAAATCGGAATCCTCACGGTGTCGGACCCTAGGCGGGAACGAACTTTTTGCGGTGGCGGATTATCGAGGTTTGACTGTATGTGTAAGGGTGATTGGGGACGCTGATTATGAATATGGCGCTTAAAAGCCGAATTACCTATATACAGTGGTCAAACAAGGCGAAATAAATAGCGTCCCACCATTTGGGATCGGAACTGCGCATCATTTCGGGCCAATGACGGATGCCGAATTTTCAAACTTAAATGGCTTTCCCCACTTCGTTTGATAGAGTGTTCACGGTATATCTGGCTTGATTATTCTGTATCATACGAGCGGACTTTTGCCTGTTGTATTTATTAGTCAACAAAAACAATTTTCAGCCATTAGCCATGCAATCTAATGCAGAAACACTATTCCAAGTGCTGTCCTACCTCAACCGCTCTGAATTGGATGCCCTAGTTCCAATCAACAGTTACTTTAATCTTTTCATCTACAAGCATTTCACTATTTCTCCACTAACTTATATTGATCGGGTGACCATTGACATGGGTATCCCTTTTTAAACTTTCCTAAGCATACAGATGGCTGTTCCATTTCCCTAGAAAAGCTGCAGGTAAACTCCCACAAATGGATGGCCAAGAAAACTTTAATATTTATCACGTGTAGAACTGAAGGTCTGGACCCTGAATTATTTACAGCTGAAGAATGGAAAACCAAGTTGGAATCAATTAGTGCGCTCTGGCAAGGCAGTACTTTATTATTTGGTGTATCAGGAGACAGCCTGAATGTTAGAGATTTTTTGCAGCATTTGTTCACTTGGTCGAAGGTGCTCACTTGCAAGCATTTCGAATTTAACTTCCGTGCTAGTCGTCACAAAATACCATTTCCATTCTACTCATTTCCTTTGCTCTACAGCTTCTCTTCAATACAATTTATTTGTTGTGGTAGTATTAGGCCCTTGATTTGCTAGTTTATTTGGAAAACTTCCCTGTAGGAAGGCGGATCAGATTAAAAGTTGAAGTATATTTTGATAAAAGCCAGGGAATGGATGAATTACTCAGTATAGCTAAAGATGTAAGTCAAACCGGTCTCCCAGATCTACAGGGTGAGTCACAAAAACTGGTCCAATTTTTAAACTGTTTTTGTTGCTTTACCGTATTTTCTCTAATAGCTCACCCATCTCTATTAACTCACCCCTCTACTATGAGGACCTATATCTCAGCCCTAAGCGAATATTTTATATCATTGTTTATTGCATTTTCTCAACTCTCACGAGCTCTATCGATTCCTCTTTTTAAATTTTGGTTGAGCACCCAAAAATCTGAAAATCGACCTCAAAATTATCCGATTTTCAACGGGTTGAAAAATAACTCACCCAGGTGAGCTATTAGAGAAAATACGGTAATTGTATGTTTGATCTCTTTTTTAACGAACGGCGCGTAACTATATTATATATAGAAGTGTAGCCAAGACTCTCAGCTACATTTTAGAACACAACGAAATTAAGCGCCCTTTGTAAAATATAGATGAAAAACACAATTGGAACAAAAACCCCAATTTTAAAATTGCACCAGTTTTTTTGTGACTCACATTGTACTTTTTTGAAAGATCTGTAGTTTTTTTGACACTATAAAGCTTTTGTACCATACGTAAAATTACCTTTTCGTAAAAATGTGCCTTTTTTTGTTTTAGCCAAAAAGGCAAAAAAGTGCCTTCTTTTGTGAAAAAGTACCACGTTTTTACGCTTCTGGTAATCTAGCAGGGCTACCAGCGCAGGATTTCACAGGAAGTTTTCACTGGAGCTTTCCTTTTTAAGAATTGCTAAGAACTCACTCCAGAGTGGCCAAAAGCCAGAAATAACTGGTTTTGGGAGTCTACTAAGGGGGGGGGGCGATTTAGTGGATCAGAATTCCAGTCTTATAGGTTTGATTCCTCAAAATTGTGTGGTTAAAGGTGTTCAAAATAAATTAGTGTGAAATTCTGAGAAAATCAACCCATCGCCTGGAATTCTAATCTAGTAAATTGTTTTTTCGAAAAAAAAATTCACATCCTTTTAGTAAAATTCCAAAAAAAACCAGTTATATCTGGCTTTTGGTCACTCCGAAGTGGTTTCTGAGAAATTCTGTAGTGCTTCATATATTCATAACTGAGGCTGTTAGTTCAAATCTGCCAGTACCAAGGCATTTTTCCACAGAACGCATTACTTTTTAACAAAACGAGGCACTTTTTTCCAAAAAGAGGCAATTTCCACAAAAAGTAGGCATTTTGCCGTTTTGCCCAAATCTTTTTTATTTTAACAATTTCAGTCTTATAGGCGAAGATTTTTCAAGTGAAGACTTTTTTTGCTTCAAAATGGCAAAAAGCACTCAATACAATGGCATTTTAATCTAAATTAGTCAAAATGTACTGTTTTTTTTGAAAATTTTTAGTCTGAAAAACTGGGAGGCTTGAAGTAAAAGTAATTGCTAAATCAAGCGAACATGAATTTTTTTTAGCGTTTCTTATCAGCCAAATTGCAATGCTATTTCCAGCTGAAAATTTTCCAGTACTCTCAGTCATATGATGCCAATAAATATTTCCAGTTGACTAATCTAATAACCCGAGAATGCTTGCTCTACTGCTTGAAGCAAATTGATGAATTCCATAATGTGACTGTTTTGAAACGTTTATGTTGTAAAGATTAGATGTTTTGAAATGTTCAAGTTGAAATATGCATAATTGTAATTATTTTTGTAAAAATACTTCAATTACCGCATTTTATTTAACGGGTCGACCAATCGCCCTATTTTTCCATCTCACCGAAATCGGAAATTTTGAGGTTTATCCTAAAGTTTTTGAATGCTCAAATGAAATCCAGAAAAAAGAAATCTGTAGAGCTCGCGCGAGTTAAGAAATTTACGCACGATACAACGACGCTTGATTTAGAGTCTCTTTTCGGTCAGTCCCTTGTTAGACGTTTAGTCGAACTTTGACTGTAGTAAATACAGTCGAACTCCGATATAAGGCCACCCCTGGGGACCGGCCGAAGGTGGCCTTATATCGGGTGGCTTTATATCGGGGGTGAACTTTGACTAATTTCTTTCTTTGCTGGCCAAAAAATTGGTCTCGACGTGGCCTTATAGCGGGGGTGGCCTTATATCGGGGTGGCCTTATATCGGAGTTCGACTGTACCGTATTTACTTTAATACAGCCTCGGGGGCGGCAACCGGACAAAAGCCCTTTTTTGTTTTTGTCGGGCCACAAAAGCCCCAAAAGGGCTTTTGTCGCCGACGAAAAAACAACAAAGGGGCTTTTGTCGCCCAACAAAAAGTTTTTAAAAGGGCGTTTGTCCGGCTGCCCTCGGGCTACTATTTTTCAACCTCCTTTCCAAGGGGGGGATGGTGATACTATTAAAGGGGGGGGGACTACAATTAGAAAGGGGGGGCTACTATTAGAGTAAATACGGTACAGTCCACTCTCGATACAGTGTAGTGCGCGGGAACTGGAAAAATATACACTATATCGAGAGTACACTATATCGAAGGTTTCCCAACAAAACAGTCAATGTTGTACACTATATCGAGAGTTTTCGCCTTAATGACCTGAACCCCAAATCAAAAAGATATTTTATTCAACAAAAATAATAATGGTACCATGTGAGAAATGAATTAACGGTTAGACGAGAAGCAACTGGTCATTTTTGATGTACATTTATGGCTTGTTCACGTTGTTCGAGTTAGTGTTAGAGTTCGAGTTCGGGTAAGAGGTGTTCATGTACTCAAAAATCCGAACTCTAACTCGAACTCGAAGGTGTTCACGTACATCGAGTTAGAGTTCGAGGTCGCGCTTGAACGTGCTTATGTATATAGCTCAGATGGCTCAGAATTTCGCCCCTGAGCGGTCGAAAGCCACTAAAAGTTAGTTTTCAGGCCGTTTACTACAAGGGAATCCGAGTTATATGCATCATCACCTTCAAATTCGACCTCGAACTCGAGGTACGTCAACACCCTCGAGTTAGAGTTCGAGTTCGGATCAGAGGTGTTCACGTTATCAAAACCCGAACTCTAACTCGAACTCTGACTCTAACTCGAACAACGTAAACAAGCCATTACATTATCATGTTTCTGTTTTCGCCTCTCTTCGTAAAAATATTCTTCTGATGCATCGGCAAAACTAAGCACCGCATGATCATCAGAATGCTGTTTTATATAATGACTGGCAAAATCAAACGCTCTATAAGCTTTCAACCGTCTCTTAATTGTTTCACCTTCACTACCCGTCACTACATTTCTTTTCGGTTCTCTTAACCTCGGCAAAAAAGATCCAAGAATTCAATTGTAGCTTATCATACCTCTTATTAATGAATTTGGCGCTTTTATTTTTGGCAACTTCCATTACTGATTTCTTCTAGTCCAAAGTAATCAAACCTCACTCTTTTTCAGTACTTATTGCTCAATTTGGAAAAAACGGATAAATTTACATTTTAGAGACGGCAATTTCAATAAAATTAGAAAATATACACTTTATCGAGAGCTGTTTTCTTTGTCGGGACCGCAAAAAATATACACTATATCGAGAGTTACACTGTATCGAGAGTGCACTATATCGAAGATATGGTTCCTTATGTTTTTAAATTAAGCAACCAAGTCGTAAAAAACATACACTGTATCGAGAGTTACACTATATCAAGAGTGCACTATATCGAGAGTAGACTGTATCTAAAAACTCTACTCCCCACAAGTGACAAAATCTAAAGGGTTATGTACCTCATAAGCTCATAGGAAGGTTTTTGTTGACCAGCAAATAAGTACCATTTAAGAGTCACATTTTGAGAAACCGGACCTCAGCCCTAGGTAAGACGAAAAGTCGGAAATTTGGGCATTGATGTTTACGACTACATACCAGGGCTGCAGCCGGGTTCTGTTTTTCTGCTTCTGTTTTTCTGTGTTTTTTTCACTTCTGTTTTTCTGCTTCTGTTTTTTTTCGATAAAAAACAGAAAAACAGAAGCGAAAAATCATAGAAAACTTTCCAGCTTTTCCAGCGCACCAGGAGGATCAATGGAAAGTGAAAGGCTTTTTTCGAAGACTGCCTGACCACCGGGTACACATTATGACCGGGTACACTTTTGAAACGCTTTTCGCAAATCATGTATAAACATCTCCTAAGTAACTCCATCTCCTAATTAAGAAAACAACTTTTCTATCGTTTCTAGAGTATAGGAATAACATAGGAGATTTTTATACATGATTTGCGAAAAGTGTTTCAAAAGTGTACCGGTCGTAATTGTACCCGGTCGTTGGTATACCTTTTTCGAAAGCGAAACTTACTGACCTTCGAAAAAGTCTAACCCCTATTAATCTCAGTATGTTTTGTTTGTCCGTAAAAATTCGCCTTTACTGAATTTTTCAATGATGAAAATGTGTTTTGTCATTCTGCTAAATAAAGATGATTTGTTACGGGCATTGCCTTTTTTACTTCTGTTTTTCTGTTTCTGTTTTTCACTTCTGTTTTTCGGTTTTCTGCTTCTGTTATTTTAGCAAAATACCGTTTTTCTGTTTTTCTACTTGTGTGTTTTTTTTTTAAAAACCGGCTGCAGCCCTGCTACATACCTTATTTGACATACGCTGAACAGGATTCAGTGAAAATATAGTCCATTTTCGAAAAATGGACCTTAAAAATTGGGTACTCGGAAGGTCTTGAATCCGTGTGTCTCTAGCATATTTTCTTTGTAGGAGAGTTATTTTCCACTCACATTCCAACTCATCATCAACCATTAGATAGCCAAAAGAAGTAAGCGCTCTTATGATATTTTGTTGAGAGGTTTATGATAACTGAATGTCGAATGTTTGACCTGAAGAAATAATTGAGTGAATTTTTCAAAAAGGGTTTTTCGCTTAAATGTGAAAAATTACGTGTGATATAACTATCTGTTCAGAAAACCCTACATATCATTTGACAAGGAGTTCAAGTCCTTTTGACTTTCTTTCGCTCAAAACAACAATTATTTAAATGTTAAATTGGTACTTATCCGTTCACCCCCTCCCCTTCACCTCAAATTTTTGAAAAATTACCCAAAAAACACGTTCTAAGCTACTTTTTTTCTGCTTAATACTATACAAGAAACATTTCTAAACAGTTTCCGATTCAAAAATCGAAAATATTTTTTCAAAAATTTTGATTTCAACTCATGAAGGCCAGATGGTCTTGTTATGGCCTGTTCACGTAGTTCGAGTTCGACTTCGACTTCAAGTTCGAGTTCAGACTAAAGGTGTTCACATAGACAAAGATCCGAACTTGAACTCGAAGTCGAACGTGTTCACGTACTTTGAGTTCGAGATCGGACTTGAAGTTATTTATTTATGTGACTTGAGTCACTCAGAATCTCACCCCAGAGTGGCCAAAAGATACCGAAAATTGATTTGGCGGGTTTACTAAGCAACGGGTCCACGTTACGCACATGAACGCCTTTAATTTCGACCTCGCACTCGAAGTCGAACTCAAACTTTCGAGTTCGACTTTGTGTTCGAGTTCAAGTTCGAGTTCGAATCAGAAGTGTTCACGTAGCCAGAAATCCGAACTCAAAACTCGAAGTACGTGAACAAGTCATTAGGGAATTTTAGGTTCATTTTTGGCTAAATTTCGGTAAAATATGAGAAAAAGTAATGAGTTTTGAATGCGTTTTACTTTTCAGGGCCTACTGTATATAGAAAACAATGATATGCACATGTATAGGTGAATAATGGTGCCGTTTGGCTTATTAACACCATTCGACTTGGTCATCCTGGTGTGTGCTTTAGGCTTAGGTAAGCGTAGGCCAGCGTATGATAAGACGGACTCAAACATGTTTTTTCTTATTTTTTTTATGTTTCTTCTTATACCGTCTTAACATACGCTGGCCTACCCATGCCCGAGACTAAGCTAAGCTAAAAATGTAAAAATAATAGGAAAATTACCCTAAACTACACTAAAAAGACCTTTTGGCCTTCATGAGATAAACTCAAAATTTTTGGAAAAAAATAACAATTTTTAAATCGGAAACTGTTTAGAAATGTTTCTTGTATCCTATTAAGCAGAAATAATAGCTCAGGTGGATGACCACCTGATTTTATTGGTGCGTAGATCATCTAGCAGAACTCCAGCTAGTTCATAAATAAACATGTGTATTAACAAGAATAATTTTCAAGGCAAAATTTTGAAAAAATATTTTGTCCAAGGCGAAGTTTTTTGCATGTAAAAGTGCTTTTTGGATTGAAAGTAACTGACAAATTTGGAATGGATGATATTTAAAACTGGCCATAAAATACTGAAAATTGGTCATAAAATATTTAATTTTGGCCATAAAACTCGACGTGGCCATAAAATACTGAATTTTGGCCATAAACTTTTGAATTCTGGCCATAAACTTTTGAATTCTGACCATAAATTTTGCCCATTGAAACCTGTTCTCTGTTTTTGTCCATTTAAGCATCCTTTGTATGGTCATAATTTTGAGAAATGGAGCTTCGTGAAGTATCCGGCAAAAGAAAGGACAAGCCGTGTCTAGTCTACGCTCAAGTAATTAGGTTTGATTGAGATGCTGCAGAAAGTGATCTTAGGCAATGGAAGGAAAATTCAGCTAGCATATGGGCAAGGGCACTGGCCTTTGTAAGAATCCTTTCACGTTACTTGTTTAAGTCATACATTCTGTTGAAGGAAGCACAGAGCGTTCAGCAACAAGCACGTCGCAGAAAACTACGAGTGCGCTGTGTCACGAAAGAAGGGATGCATCTGTCCAGCAAAGCTAAGAATCCGAAGGCCCAGCAATACTTTCGAATTGTGGTCGAAACATCCGAGAACACTCTAGTCATGAATCAACTGCAGAAGGGATCCTCTCACCGAAGGTAAAGCAAGCGATTCGCGAGAAAGCACAGCAAGGGAAGACGGCCAAGTTGATTTTGCAAGAGATGGTGGTGCGTGCTTTTTCTGGTTTTCACTGTTGATTTATCAGTTTCATATAGGCAAGTGATTCATTCCGTGTTGCGCCAAAGCTGTTGCAAATCCAAAACTTCATGAGTTATCAGAAGAGGGAGGACACTGCGCCGGTCACAATTGAGCATTGAGGGATTATGCTGCCGCAAAAGAATTGGTGCCAGTAGCTGAAGATGAAGTTTATGTCGCCAGCTTCAAATCAAGAACAGCGCCAGCAAACGTAAGCGAATTTGCCTTGTGTGGACTACAGTCAAATTGAAGAGGTTTCAATGCAGCTCTGGCGTCCTCAATGTGGATTCGACGTATAAACTTAATTGGAATGGCTACCCTGTGATGGTGATTTTTTCTCGTGTTGTACTTGAATTGATATGATAATTTCAGGTGGGTGGGTTCTCTGATGCAAACAAACGCTTTTTTCTCACTCACGTTGCTCTGGCTTCTAATGAGAACACTTGGTGCTATGAGGTGTTTCTGCGGTCCATACAGTTAGAAAATTACACACCGGATGTAGTGATGGCTGACGGGGACAATCGATCACAGCAGGTAGGTTTCTTCATCCATGTTTTATCATAAACTTATAAATGGTGCTTAGCTATAAGACTTGTTTGGACGAACGCTCGCAAAGCTACCGTATTCTCTCTAATAGAACCACACTCTCTATTTGAACACACTCTCTAATAGAACCACACCCCAAGGGGGTTGTGAAATAGAACCACACTCTCTATTAGAACCACACCCTCAACACTCTCAAGCTGCGCCAACGGCCGTCAAACTCCAATGGATTGTGGAAGCCTGGGAGAATCTCTCGAAAGAAGCTCATAATTAAGTCATTCGAATCGTGCGGAGTTCCCAATGCCAACGATGGATGTGAGGAGAACGCCATCCACTGCTTCAAAAAAGTCTGAAGTCACTCTTTTACGTCCTTCGTCCGTCCCGATCTGGTCTCGCTCTACACTTGCACTTGCTATGAGGGAGCGAAGAAGGGTCCATGCAAACATGTGCTGTTAGTTATGAAGAAGCAGGGCGTTGTTCAATTCCCGAGGCATGCCGTTGCTGATGTGCTACGAAGGAAAGAAAAAGAGGAAGACCATCACAAGCATGACTGTTCTGGTATCTTCCTGTTGTTAAAAATTGTTTACCTGTTTTATCGTAGTTGCAGAAAGAATAAATTGTGAAAAGAAAAAGGTGCGATGAGAGTTAGAAGATTTAAATGTGGTTTATCATCAACATAGTCTATGGGTGAAAAATTAGGTGAGTCAGTAAAATGCAGATTTATGTTAAAATTTATATTAAAATTGATTGTAAAAGGGGCCGGGCTTTGACCATATGGCCGATTTCAAAATGCTTGGCCGTTTCCCCAACCCTAGTCTTAATAAAAAAAAAAATTTGTGGTGAAAATTTCATAGTTTATGGGCAAAATTCAATAATTCATGGTCAAAATTCAGTGATTCACGACAAATTCGAGTTTTCGGCCACCTCGGAATAACTACCTACCCAAATACTCTTGGATATTGAGATTCTGAATAGTCAAATCAGCGCTTTGGTCCGTGTTCAGCAAACCGTGTCAGAACAAGATTTGGGTTACATAACATAGTTTGATCAGCATTCGGATGGATAAATTTTTATGGGCCAATTGACTTGTATACCAATTAACCTAGAGCCAACCTGAGTTTGTGGCCAAAGTCCAAACGTTTATGGCCAATATCCAATAATTATGGCCGAAATTCAGCATTTTATGGCCAAATTCGAGTTTATAGTCGAAATTCAAAAAGTTTATGGCCAAAATTCAAAAATTTATGGCCAAAATTCAAAAGTTTATGGCCAAAATTCAGTATTTTATGGCCACGTCGAGTTTATGGCCAAAATAAATATTTTATGGCCAATTTTCAGTATTTTATGGCCAAAATTAAATACACCATTTGAATTCCGCTCAAGACAATAAATATTTAAACTGTAGGAAAGACTTGACGTTTGAATGATTATTGTCCTGAGCGGAATTCTAAATTGACGGACACTTCAAGCCAAAAGCACCTTTACATGCAATCGTTCATGTTGAACACGATTCTGTCATCAGAATCACAAGTTTCTATGACAGAAATAAATTTCTTAGTCAATTTCAATATATTGTCAACGACACCCCGATTTAACGACACCCTCGATTTAACGACACCCGACAGATTTTGCATTATGATTTTGCACTTTAAACTAGAAAAATTGCCGCATAATGCTTGCTTCATTATTGCTATCATCTCTATATGGTATTTAGACTGTTGTCCGTTACTTTCCTTGATTAGAATCATTTTTTGGGAAAATACATTTAAAGTTTTCTAACTTAGCATTCTTCGAGACGAAAGAGGGTAACGAATTAGCAAGAAGTACTATCTTTAGAAGAGGGACAATTTTTTTCGCCTTGGTCTTTCCTGTTAATTTTTTTGGTAATATTTGTTGCAAGATATAATAATATGATAATTAAAGCTATGATAATAATGTTTCTTGCAACCAAAAGATCAACAGAGGGAACCAAGGCGAAAAAATTTGGCTCCTCTTTTAGGTTAGTACCGAAAAAGAGTAATTTTTGGGCAAAATACATTCAAAGCTTCCTGACTCGGTATCTCTTAGGACCGAACCAGGTAACAAATTGCCAAAAGCCTGGAAAAGCACCCAATAAGGGTGCTTTTCCGAGAGAGTTTATTACCATCTTGGGCAAAGTCAAGCATTGGATTAACGAGCTTTTCAGGTGTGAGGGTGGCGGTTTCTTGTTTGGAGAGGTTTGACAGAAATGTGTGGATCCTGTCATTCTTCACCACAGCGACGCAATAGATGACTACATCTACGAAAGAGTGCAGTAAGAGACAAATGCAACCGGAAATCAATTGTTTTTTCCGTCTGACCGTTAAAATTGTTTGTTATAATCACTTGCTACTTTTAGCTGTATAAACCGTCTATTATTAATCAAATTATATAAAATTGCAATTATAATTTTCAGAGCCTTCGATTTAAAGACACTCTACAAAATGTTTTCTTAAGTACCTTCGATTTAACGACACCCGATTTAACGACACCATAGGTCAGTCCCAGGGTGTCGTTAAATCGAGGGTTGAATGTATTATTTTTTGAATAAGTTATTTGGTTTGCCCAGAAATTCTACGCGCATGACTTTTTTTCAATTTATTCATGACTATTCAATGCAGAACTGACTGTTATATCAGAATCTGGCGTCAAAAATTAGGGGGCCAAATTTCAAATGGCCAAATTGGCCAAAAGGCCAAATTTCAACAAAGAAATTGTGTAGTGGTACCTGAGTGGTGGTATTTGTTCTAGTACTACCTCGACAGTCTTACTCACCTAGTAACATCCAGTTATCAGGTATCCAGGTGGTGTTACCTAGTTGGTTAGGATATCTACATAGGAGTTAAGGTCTTTAAGCATTGCGAGTTAACTTTACGTAAGGGTAAGGTTTAAAGGGGCCAAACGTCCCTTTTTAATAGGAGGGGCTAAATGTTTTGCTTTATGTAGAGGGGCCGAACGTCCCTTTTTCATAGGAGGCGGCCAAACGATGGAGGTGGCTAAATCACAAATAAAACCTGTTAGCCGGAGCTTTGAGTGATAAATTCAGCATTTTTGAAATCAGTGCCCAAATGAGATTTGCCCAAACGAATAGGAACCTATTGTCTCTTTTCTTGTTTTTTACGTTTATATCAATTGTTTCTTTGAAATTATACTTTTTTAGCTTTGAATAATTAAGTGACAAATTCAAAAATGTATCCAACTGCGGTATCCAACTACAACTGTATCCAACTGCGGTATCCAATCACAATTTGTATCCAATCCAAGGGCAGTCGTAAAGGTCATCCATAGACAAAACCTTGATGAGAAAGCAGGAATGAAATTATGGCGGCGAAAAATTGGTCGGCGAAAAATCGTCCGGCGAAAAAATGTCCGGCGAAAAATTGTCCGCTAAAAATTGGCGGGTAAAAATTGACATCTACCCACTCCCCCTTTAAAAAATGCACCTGCTGGGAGTCGAACCTGTGACACAAGCAGGGACTGATAGTGTTTTCACTGCACCATACCGACATAGGCGCTGTCGAAGAATCGGTTGCTCCCAAACAGCTTGGTCCCCCTGTTGTTGTTTTTTTTACAAAAAAAAACAATATTTTACCTTGGTCCCCTGTTGTTTTTCCAGGTGAACATGATTAAGGCGATCTTGTTACCATATACATTTTGATCGCCATGATACTGTAATCACCATTTCAGCTTAAAAACAGCATGGGGAGACTAAGGCATTTTTACAGAGAGAAACAACAGAGGGACCAAGCTATTTGGGAGCAACCGATTTCTCCGAAAGCGCGGAAGTGTTCCCACTGCACCATACCGAAATTTTTGAATATGTTGTTAGTCAGATATTTATCCTAGTTGCTAGATTTTACAATTTTTGAAGATCAATACCTGAGCGTAGATTGCTCCATATTAGATTCAGCCAGCGGTTCCGTAATCAGCCTTACTAGAGCTATATTTTGGTATACAAGTTTTTCAATAAGCCACGGTCGGGTCGTGCACTTCCCGTGTTAGACTTAGACTAAGAGTGAGACTAAAGGGTGTTCACGGACTGCAATTTGGACTGAGACTAAGAATTATTTTAAATTCAAGAAGTATACATAGAAACGTTAGATGAAATAAGGGATGGTCGGTGGAGAAAGAAAACATGTAAAGAGACGTTCTAAAGCTGTTTTCTACTGTTAAAGATATAAACACTCAAGAAAATTGAATAAATAGATCTTTAAATAAATCTCACTCCGTGAACACTTGGACTAACTGTCTGAGTCTGAGACTGAGACTAAAACGTGTTCATTAGCCGAAAAAGTCTCAGTCTTAGTGTGTGTCGCAGTCCGTGAACGAGCCATTAAGCTCCCCACCCTCCAGCGTAACACGTAACACCAAAATTCGGACCTGTCATATTTTTTAGTTTTATTTGTCACAGGTCCATTCTATGGCTCTAGGTGAATTCATCCAAGGGAATTCATCCAAGGTGAATTCATCCAAGGTGAATTCATCCAAAGGTGAATTCATCCAAAGGTGAATTCATCCAATTTTTGTCCCGACACGATTTCTTTTTAAATACGGTATGAAATTCTGTTTTCTCGTCAGTGTTTATGTTGTTGCATTGTTTGTTGCGGTTGTTCGTGTTTTTTATGATCTCTTTAAAGGGGCATAGCCGTGCCCGACACGGAGAAAAGGCGCGGACCATCACTATTTTTTCTTTCTAGATCAAGTTTTACATGCGTTTTTATCCAGATTTTTAAAGTTTTCTTTCTAGTTTTAAAAGTAGTATAGGGTCATCAATATTAGATTTGTCGCAAAACGAGTGAAAAATGGGGCGATTCAAAAAAAATTGCTGGTCCAGGCCTTAACTTTTTTGAAATGCACGGGTATGCTCTTTTAATTTATTCACTAGAAAAGGCGCTCCGGCCAAAAGCCGGTGCTAGAACTTTCGGGTGCCACATGTGCCTTAACCGGAAACGGTAAAATTCGCTGACAGTAAATTCGCCGACAGTAAATTCGCCGATACGAATTTGCCGACAGGTAAATTCGCCGACAACCTTTCAATTTCTCACTAGGGTACGTGGTTATGCTTGAATACACTAAAAAATATAAATTTAACATAGTTTTTAACTGGGGTAGCTGGGCAAAAATAAGGTATGCGCCCGAGTGGGTTCGAACTAGCAACCTCTACATCACCCCTTAGAATCGCTCAGGACTCCATCCGTAGTGACCAAACTAAGTGATCGTCCACTCGGATCAAAAATTTTTTTTAACGTTTTCGAGTTCCAAAGCAGTTTTTCTGCACTAATTTCACTATGCTGAAGATGGTTTGACAGTGGTAAAATCACGTTTTATCAAGAAATTTTTGAGTTATTGCCAACGATTGATTTATCAAAATCAATAGTTAGCAAAAACTCAAAAATTTATCGATAAAACGTGATTTTACCACTGTCAAACCATCTTCAACATAGTGAAATTAGTGCAGATAAGTTGTTTTGGAACCCAAAAACGTAAAAAAGAATTTTCGATCCAAGTGAACGACCACTTGGTTTGGTTTGGTCACACTGGATGATGGGATTCTTAGTGATTCTGGGCGATGTAGAGGTTGCTGGTTCGCATCCACCTGGGCGCATACCTTTTTACCATAGTTAAGATATAAAAAGACAAGCGTTTGACTTTTCAGGTCCTCTGGGTGATTATACCCCTACTCTGGAGTTACCTCGATATCAACCTGTCCACGTGGTAGCCGTCCCAGGTTAGATTTTGGGTAGGTGAAATCGCGTTTTGGTTGTATCAAGCATAATTCCTCACACAATTTAAGTTAGAAAAATGGTTTATTTTTTATTCTTGGAAAATTTCAATTATTTAGGCCATCCACGCGGATATCCACCTGACCAGGAGGTACCCACCGCACTTTTCGGGGTTTGCGTGAGTGAAATATTGGCTCTAGGTCAATTGGTCCACGGTCAATTGATCCACGGTCAATTGATCCACGGTCAATTGGTCCACAGGTCAATTGCTCCACAGGTCAATTGCTCCACAGGTCAATTGCTCCACAGGTCAATTGCTCCACAGGTCAATTGCTCCACAAAATTATTTTCAAATTAATCTTTTTTGTCTTGTGAAGAACTTCTGTTATTTAACAGTTTTTCGATAATTCAGCCTTAACCCTACTGGTTAATCCACGCACCAACCAAACCAGGTGGTCGTCCACCTGGAGCAAATTTTTTTTTCTTGTTTTTCATGTTCCAAAACCCGTTTCCTGGACTGATCCGGACATGCTGAAGATGGTTTGATAGTGGTAAAATGCCATTTTCTCGAGTATTTTTTGAGTTTTGGTGAAATAGAGTTTTGGTAAAATCAATTATTCCCCAATACTCAAAAAAATATTCCAGAAACCCATATTTCACTATTATCAAACCATTTTCAGCTTGCCCGTATTAGTCCAGAAAAAACAATTTGCAACATAAAACCTGAAAAAAATCGATCCAAGTGGACGACCACTTTGGTTCAGTCGGTGCATAGATTATCCATGAAAACTGAGGTTGGATCATAGAAAAACATTGTAAATTTTGAAATTTCTTTACCAGTCGACAATATTACTACCCGGGTACCAGTACACTGCCTGAGTTTTCCAACGTGGGTACGACTACCTGGGCACAACAAAACCAAGTGGTCGTCCACTTGGATCAAACTTTTTTTTACTTTTTGGGTTCCAAAACTTGTTTTCTGGACTGATTGGGACACGCTGAAGATGGCTTGATAATAGAAAAATAAGGTTTTTCATGGTATTTTTTTGAGTAATTGGATAAAATTGACTTTACCAAAACTCGTTTTTACCAAAACTATAAAAATGCTCGAGAAAACGGCATTTTACCACTATCAAACCATCTTCAGCATGCTTGAGTTAGTTCAGAAAACACGTTTTGGACCCCAGAAACGTAAAATTTTTTTTGATCCAAGTGGTCGTCCACATGTATCAAAATTTTGGTTTTGTTGGTACATGGACACAGATCCAGCGTTGCACAGAAAATGTTCAAAAATATTTTGTGCCAGGAAAAAATTTTAAGATAAATATCCAGAAGATCGAGCTACCAATGAAAAATGGTCTAATAAACAACCTGGGTACCACCTAGAAACAACCACCAGCCAAGCACTACTACCTAGGCACTTCTACTCCTGAAACTATTATCAAACTTTCTTAGAATGCTTGAATTAGTGTAAGAAACAGGTATTAGAACCCGAAAAACATAAAAAATAATTTAACAACAAAGGGATGACCACTTTGGTTTGGTTGGTGCGTGGATTAACCAGTAGGGTTAAGGCTGAATTATCGAAAAACTGTTAAAATAGCAGAAGTTCTTCACAAGACAAAAAGATTAATTTGAAAATAATTTTGTGGAGCAATTGACCTGTGGACCAATTGGCAACCGGACATTTGGCATAAATTGTGCCAAATGTCCGCCGGAGGAAAACTTTTTTAGCCCACTTTTTGGCGACGGAAGGAGCTGATTTTTTCAGGATCAGTAGATATATCTGAGAAGAATTGATCCTGAAATAATCAGCTCGTTCCGTCGCCAAAAAGTGGGCTAAAAAAGTTTTCCTCCGGCGGACATTTGGCACAATTTATGCCAAATGTCCGGTTGCCGGACCATTGACCGTGGATCAATTGACCGTGGACCAATTGACCGTGGATCAATTGACCGCACGCCGAAATATTCATTTGGTCCTAAAAAACCTAATTGGTAAAGTACCCCAATATAAAATATTTCACCTTACTTTACACCTGGTTTCAGTTTTGACTACACCTTTCTATAACCTACAGATGGGATCGTTACCGAGGGTGTAGCTCGTAGAGAAGGTTGACTTAGTACTTCGGTTCTAAGAAATATCAGTTTTGGTATAATCATTGGTATAGTTGTCGGCGAATTTACCTGTCGGCGAATTCGTGTCGGCGAATTTCCTGTCGGCGAATTTACCTAGAGCCGCCTTAGCCCGGTTAGCCCCCCCCTGGATGCGTGCTTGCTCCTGGGCACTCGCTTCTAGGTACTACCTCTTTAGTACTGCCTCTTAGTACCCCTACTTGAGACACTCCATCTGAGTGCCACTACCTGAATAACTACGTGTTGGGCATGACGACCTGGGTGACGCTACCTGGATAAATGTATGTTCACATCTGGGTACACTTGGATACTCCCTGTTGGTGTCGCAGCTGCACTGTCGCTTTTCGTTAAGTGTTTACGGTTTAGGCCAAATACAGATGGCTCGGGTGTACACACGTGTGTAGGGTCCATCCTGGTGCTTCGTCGTCCATCCTAACGGTACAAGTTATTCACATGGTTCAAGGCCATTTTGGTGGTCGGGTGCATTTTCGTGGATCTTGGTCTATCATGGTGGTTGGGCCATAGCTACCATACCTGCACTCTTATGAAAAATTGTATAAAAAAATGTTAGAATTGTATAAATTGGTTGGTTGTAATGTCAATAGAATAGGCGGCAGTGACACTGACATTGACACTGACATGTCAGTTTAGCGAACCTGACATTTTTTCAAAGTGATCGTAGACATCATAAAAGTTGTCTTTTCGAAATTCTGTAAAGTGCGTTAGACAGCTGACGAATTTCTGATTGAAAAAGGTGTTATCAGAGTTTGACCTGTCTTGAAAAAAAAGTGTGAAAAAATAAGTGTCAGTTTATTTTTTAATGTCAGTTTAGCAAAAAAAATGTCAGTGTCAGTTTAGGCTCTTTTTTGCTAAACTGACATTAAAAATGAAACTGACACTTACTTTTTCACACTTTTTTCAAAGACAGGTTAAAATTCTGATAACACCTTTTTCAATCAGAAATTCGTCAGCTGTCTAACGCACTTTACAGAATTTCGAAAAGACAACTTTTTAATGTCTACGACCACTTTTAAAAATGTCAGGTTCGCTAAACTGACATGCCACTGTCAGTGTCACTGTCAGTGGGAATTATGAAAACACTTGTCGTGACTCGCGTAACATATGAAATTGTGGGGCCCGAATCTCGCCATTTTGGTACTTGACGCGTCTCTAATTGCTTTTTTTGGGTTCTCCGCACAAAGTTACCTTAAAGGGGCATGCCCGTGCCCGACACGGAGAAAAGGCGGGGACCAGCACTTTTTTTTTCTTTCTAGATCAAGTCTTACATGCGTTTTTATCCAGATTTTTAAAGTTTTCTTTCTAGTTTTTAAAAGTAGTATAAGGTCATCAATATTAGATTTGACGCAAAACGAGTGAAAAATAGAACGATTGAAAAAAAAAATTCTGGTCTCCGCCTTAACTTTTTGAAACGCACGGGCATGCCCCTTTAAAAGTGTGAGCATAGAATGGACCTGTGACAAATAAAACTAAAAAATATGGCAGGGTCCAAATTTTGGTTACGTGTTACGCCGGAGTGTGGGGGGAGCTTTAGAAAATGCGAATGCATACTTTTAAAACATTGAAAAACATTTAAAATAACAATTCCTTTAAACGAAGGTTTGATTGAACTTAGAAAATTTTTATAAACTATTTGAGCGGCTTGAATTCAAAACCTCTTACAAAATTTCATTTTTCTTGTAAAAAACATATTAGAAGTTCAGATTAATGATAAACTTATCAGCATTTCAGTTAAGTTATGGCTTCAAAAGACAATTCGATTGCTCAAGACAAGGACAAGTCCATTGAAGATGTTTTGCAGACGCACACTGCTCTTATCTTTTCAATTTACAAGTCGATGAATGAAACTTGCAACAGTCTGAAGAACAATATGGTAAATAGAGCTTATCGACTCTTGGTTCTATTCAACTTCATTTCTTTTTAGGAAAATCTGGTTAGCGAATTCCGCGAACTGAAGACTTGCGTGAAGGAGTCTGCTTCCCATGTGCAGACTGAGGGTGAAGATCGAGTCAAGGAGGAAAAGGACTGGCGCTCTCATGCCGAACATCTAATTGAACTGCAAGAAGATCAGCGCAAGAAAGGAGTCGACCGTCTGATGCTTGTGATGGAGGTGCTCAAGTTGTCGAATGCGCAGAATCCAGCTTCGTCTACTTCTGCCAAGCTGACTCAGGCTCGTGCTCTTCAAGCTGCAGTTGATGAACGTACGCTTAAATCAGAGGAAAATAGTGATGTGTCCAATTCCGTTGCTGACCATAAATTGGGACCGAGAGGTGAATTTTCGGCGCTGCTGGAATATACCCCTCCCAAAGTATGCTACTGGAATATACCCCACCCAGTAATTTAGGCTCTGATTTAGGCTTAGGTTAGATTCAGGGCCTGGCCATTATTAACAACGGCGTTTGTGCAATCTTTTCTTTCGAAAATGCTATTTTTAGGTACCCTCTAATAATTATTGGAGGGGCTATATTCCAGCAGCTTTTTGGGAGGGTATATTAAAGTAGCATCGATTTTGCTTTATTCTACTGATTATTGTCTGTTTTTAGTGGCGTTCCGATCTCTTTGAAGCTTCCAGCTTTCAGTTCTCCGGTGCAAAACATGGCTCACCTGCAAGCGAGATCTTCCAGGTATAGAAAGAAATTTGCTGACTTTTGAGAAGTCATAACTTTTTTCTAAGCCGTTTTTTCCAAACTCTGTGAACACCAATCGACTTAGTTTTTCATAGCAATTTTTTGGCATAGATGTCAAAACCACGATTTTCGCTTGGTCCCGCTGTGGTTTCGGTCCTGGTCCTTAGATAGCCTCTGGATAGGCAAGAGCCAAATGACAGGGGGGACCAAGCGAAAATCGTGTTTTTGACATTACATACCAAACAAATTGTCATGAAAAAACGAAGTAGATTGGTGTTCACGAAATTTAGAAAAACGGCCTAGGAAAAAATTATGACCACTCAAAAGTGGGCAAATTTATTAACATACCCTGTCTTTGTAATTACGTGTCTACTTTAGAGCGAAATCAAAGAACTGAAAGCTTCCTTGACGGACTCTGCTTCCAAGGTGTTAACTGAAGGTGGGGATCAAGTCAAGGAGAAAAAAGAAGAGATCTCTCTTGTGGAGCATCTCGTTCAGGTCCAGGAAGATCAGGGCAAGGAGCAAGTCGACCGTCTAAAGCTTGTGATTGAGGAGCCCAAGATTTTGAATGAGCAGGACCTTACTTCATCTAATGCCGTCAAGCTGACACAATGCGATGTTCTCCAAGCTACCGTAGGTGATCTTCTTCATGAATCGAAATCGATTGATGATGTGTCCAAGTCCGTTGTTGACGATAATTTGAAAATCCAGAGGTGATTTTCGTTGTTCTACTGTTGCTCATTGCCCATTTCAGTGTCGTTCCGATCTCTTTGAAACTTCCAGCTTTCGGATCACCAATCATAAGCACATCTGCCAGTAAGAACTTTGAGGTACTTTGTGCGTTACTAATAATGCATGTTCTATGTGTATTGTTTTAGGAGTTGTCTAAGTAATGCGGTTATTTTTTTATTTGGGTTATTTCATGCTCTTATGTTTAAGCGATCGAGTCAATCTTCCGGTGTTTCCAAGTTTTCCAGCTCTGGATCGAACATGGAATCAATCCAGATTTCTTCGTCAGATGGTGATGAGAAAACGACGACTAGCTTTGGTTCACTTGCTAAGGATGCTGAAACAAAGAGCAGCAGTTTTCCTAACTTCAATTTCGCGAGTGGCAACAAGAACTCTCAGGTATTTAATTTGTGGTTGAGTTTGGTAGTTGTAGTTATCCATTTTAGGATTTATGCAAGTAAGTCTTTTGTTGTTATTGTCGTTATCGTGCATTTGATCACACGCTCTTTTAATTCAGCGAACAGGTCGATGTCGTAGCGTCTCCCTTATTTTCTGGCTTCGGATCGAATATTAATCAAGCGCAGAACTCATCCTCGTTGTTGGTGGCAATACAAAGCCTGCGGTAAGCTTTGGTTCTTTGCAAAGGTGGCTGAAGCTAAGAGCGGTGACTTACTCAATGTCCCTTCGTCTTCTGTGTCGACTTTCGGTTGTGGCACAAAAAACTTCCAGGTGATAAATTTGTGGATGATTGTGATTTTTTAATGCATTCATTTTAGGGATTCCCAAAGTAAGACCATCGGTTTGGATGGCTGTCTAATTAGTCTATTACCCGCTTCTTGGTTTAGCACACCGGTTAATTTCGCAGCGTCTCCTAAATTTTCTGGCTTCGGATCGAATTTGAATCAAGCGCAGACTTCTTCTTCGTTGTTTGGTGGCGACAGAAAGACGACGACAAGCTTTGGCTCTCTCGCTAAGGAGGCTGAAGCAAAGAGTGGTGGCTTTCTCAATTCCACTTCGTCTTCCATGTCAACTTTTGGGGTGTAACAAGAATTCCAGGTGCTTGACTGCTACTTCTTATAGGGTATTATATAGTTTCTCTTCATAGGTGTTCCGAAAGTAAGGCTGGCCTTGGGAATCAGTGCTTTGCTTTGCTCATTGACAAATACTTCATCATCTATCGTTACTGTTTGACTTATTGTGTTGTTATTCATTTGGGGAATAGTTTATGCCTTGAAATAAAGTTGTGGTGTCTTGATCGTTTGGTTGGCACAAAAAAGGTGCAGTTCTTTACTAGATGTCGTGGATTTACTGATTTGCTCGTGTTTTGTTAGTCGATCGTTATTTACAGGGTGTTTGAAGAAATTCTAACGCTTTTAGACGGCCATAACTTTTTGTATTGACACAATTTCAAAATTCTGTAAACGCAGATCGGTTCCGTTTGCTCTAACATTTTTTTGGTATATAATGTCAAAACACGATTTTCGCTTGGTCCCCTGTGGTTTAGGTCTCACCTATCCAGAGGCCATCTACAGATCAGAGTCCGAACTACAGGAGGGACCAAGCAAAAACATTATATACATTTACGACATTACCGTATAACTCTATTAAGCCCCACCCTCTATTAAACCCCCACCCTCTAATAATCCCCCACCCCCGAGAGAGGTCGAATAATAATCCCCACCCTCTAATAATCCCCCCCTCCGATTTTCGAGGTGACCTTGCTGGTTTTTTTAAAATTTCACTAGTTAATTTCCATGTTAAAACTTAATGTTTTTTTTTCACAAACTAGGCCTTGATCCAATAAAATTCAGCTTTCATTTCAAACACTATCGAACAGCTATTTTCATTGATATTTTGATAAAAAATCTAGTTTTCGTCAACATTCTAGCGGCTTATTTTTTTAATGTCCTGCCAATCTCGACTTAGTTTTTCTCTAATCTTGCAAAAAATGTCAAGGCCATTGAATTGGCCCACTTGGTTTAAAGCCCGCGTTCTTATCGGTTATCCGCACCCCACCCCATTGTTTAATAATATGATGATGATGTAACTTGACTATTTGTGGAAAAAGTAAGTGGGGTGCGGATAACCGATAAGAACCAAGCCCGCTATTTGTATATCCTCTGATCCATTGACGGATTTGTTGAAGGCACAAAGCAAATAATTGCGTTGATACTTAAGAGAAATATCAAAACTAACCATTAAACAGGTTGACAATCACTTCCTCAGAGAATTCCTGTCGGGCTCAATCCACCCATTCCAAGACGATCTCAAGTGCTGGCGGATCGCAGCCGCATAAATCGCAACCGTAAATTCGACTACGCAAATGAACACTGGGTAATGTACCGAATGGTATAAAAAACGAATGATTAAATTATTTGTGTTCTAGCATTTGCATCGCTAGGGTCGAAAAACATGTTCAACTTCTGCGATTGATAGATCACTAATAGTATGTACGGAATATTGAAACTGGCGTTGCGTAGAGTGGAGAGACTCGGCATCGCTACAAACGCAACGAGAAGGAATGGTGGGAAGACTTTCGCGCCACTAGGGCTTATGGTCTGGCTTTGTTGGAGAGCAGTTGTACAGCTGAAGTCGACTTTTGAACGCAAATTAGCTTTCTGGATATACAAATCATGTGGAAGAAAAAAGTAAGCGAAAGGTGTGAGACGAAATTGAGACGTCAAATACACGTAAGACAAAAATATAGGCGGAATTTTTAATTCCATAAATTAGAATTACAATTTTTAAATAACGTTTTTAAAAAATTTGCGCCGCCTTCGGCGCTGAAAGGTTGAAGTATAATCCCCCTCCCTCTATTAATCCCCACCCTCTAATAATCCCCCACCCTCCGAGGAGGGTTGATTAATAATCCCCTGGGGGATTAAAGAGGTTTATACGGTATATACCAAAAAATTGTTAGTGCAAACGGAACCGATCTGCGTTTACAGAATTTTGAAATTGTGTCAATACAAAAAGTTATGGCCGTTTAAAAGTGTTAGAATTTCTTGAAACACCCTGTACTTCACTGTTCCATTTTTGCTCGCTGATTCTTGATAAAGATTATGAGACTAGTAAACGTCGTGGTATATCTCTGAGAATTCCGGTCAGAAGGTAAAGTTGTGGTTGGCTGGCTGCCGTGCCAGCGCTCTCCACTTTTAATTTTTACGGAAGTTTTTAAGTTAGCCTGTTCAGTAAATGAATTCATAAATCAAAGTCATATATAATGTTAACCGTATACAGTGTGTCCCGAAATTACGCGCACATCCCAAAAAAGATCGTGTACGTAGCGCCTTGCCCGGTCGATTCCCATTCTTGGGATCCAAACCCGTGGAATCTCCAGAATTGTAGAATTTTGAGAACGAGGAACAAACCACACCTAGAAACAGACGCCAAACTTCCCACTTCTCTTTATTTTCGAAAGAATAGCCACTACGACGAAGGACATTTTGTTGACGAAACAAAAAGTATAAAACCTCATGTTTCTCTGGGAAAGTGTCATTGTAAATCGCCACAGCTTTCGTCCCTTCGGCAACAGCATGCTTGGCCAATTCACCTTTCAAAAGGAGCCGAGTAGACGAATCAATTTCATGAACGATATATCGTTGAAACCTTCTGCTTCTTGTGAGACTGATAGCGCCTGAAAACAAGACGCTTTCCAAAATAACAATTTCAGTACACAGCGACCTACTTCGCGAGAAAACTAGCATCCTGACACAGACGTTCGAAGATATCTTCACAAAAGACATCCATGACGCCAATGCTTTTCGCTTGATTCCTATTCCTAGACGAAGGAAGAGCGCAGTTCTTGCTTCTTGATATCAGCCATTATCTGAACGACAAACTCATTAAAAGACAGATGTATCGTACGGACTTAAAAAATCAATAAACATTAATGAGCCTAACGCATTTGAACAGTTTAAAGACAAAAAGAAAAATGTGCGCGTAATTTCGGGACACCTGTATAAATGACCCGAATTTGAAACTGATTTTGGAAGTGTTTGTACCTTTTTCGAATTTATCTGTTGTTTTGCGCATACAGGGTGGCCAAAAAAATTCGGCCACCTTAAAAAAATTGAAGTACGTAACCCCTTGCCTGGTCGGTTTCCGATTTTTGGGTGGCAGGTCCTCAGAAACCTCTTCAACAATTCCGGTTGTGGTAAAGAGAAACACCACAAAGCTCCTAGGTAGCTTGACGAGTGCCATCGATTTTCCTGGGGAAATCGATGTGTCAAGAAAGCTACACACGCAATTTTTTCCAAGCGGCCGCGTTTTCTTGGGCCAACCTGTATTTTAAAATCATGCCTGTTACTTTGTTAAAATATCTAGTGTAATAAATAGGACTGCTGAAGTCTAAGGGATTAGGCATTGACCGATTGAATCACAGACCAAAAATTGAATCACAGACCACATGCCTGAGTGCTCTAAAAACCAAGACAGTATATCCCAAATGTCCCCCCGTCTAAAGAGTATTTTTCTCTCTAAGCTAACTTTTTTATTTGTGCCTAGGCCTAAGCCCTACTTTAAGCTTAAGGACCTTATTCTTTGCACGCAGTGGCATGTGCAAAATTTGAATTGGCGGGGGACACTTCTCTTTCGTCTATCAGTGTACTCTTTCGAGTAATTCGAAACAACTTGAAAGAGTACAGCATTAGACGAAAGAGAAGTGTCCCCGCCAATTAATATTGTGCACATTCCACTGCGCGCAAAGAATAAGGTCCTTTAAGTTAGCGCGCTACACATTGCAAAAAAAACTTAAAAAAAATCAAGGAACCCAAAAAAGTACGCTTAGAGAAAATACTCTTTGGAGGGGGTTATTTGGACCTTTTTACAAAAAACCAATAGCGTCTGAATTTCGCTAATGGATCAAGCAGAAAAGTTCGTTTAAAAAATAAGCGATCCCGCGTAAATCTTATAAAAGCAAATAGTATGTATACAAATTCTGAATAGCTGTAACTAATTTCACCAGCCAAATTACTGATTTACCTCGCCAAATTATTTTTCCACCCCGCCAAATTTGAAATTTTGAGCAAAATACTGGTTTATCCCGGCTGTATAATAGTTCGTAAAAATGTTTTCGAAAATGGTATATTTCGAAAAGAGTTGGACTCGCGAAAAGAATTTTTGGAATGTGTGAAGATTGGGAATGTGTATATACGAAAAATGCATTTCGAAAATGGTATTTGTCTCGAAAATGCCAATTGGAATCCGTTTTTCGTGGCAGAAATAATGTTTTTCGTGGCATATTTCAGGTTTTTAGCAAACCAAATCAGTTATAGCCTATGGAAAAGCCTATACAGTCAAACCTCGATTTAGTGGCAGCCCCAAAAGCATAGTTGCACGCGAAAAAAAGGGCGCCGGGCGCACCACCGGGCGCCGGCATCTCAAAAGATTGGCGCCGGGCGCAGAACGGGCGCCGGCGCCTTCGGCGCCGGCTCTTTTTTGGGCGCCGAGCGCAGCACCGGGCGCCGGCATCCCGAAAATGGCGCCGAGTGCAGCACCGGGCGCCGGCATCCCAAAAAATAAGCGCCGGGCGCAGAACCGGGCGCCGAGCTTTAAATAAGTGAATTATATACTAGTAAGAGATTTAGTTATTAAAATTGAAGAAAAGCGCTGAATAGAAAACAGCTATGACTCAATTACCAGTTAGAAAAAAATCGATCAAAAAGAGAAAGCTTGTTTTAAACTAAAATGTTATAAAAAAGAGAAAAATATGGAAAAATTAGGCACCGGGCGCCGAACCAGGCGCCGGGCTGTATTGAAATTAAGCACCGGGCGCCGAACCGGGCGCCGGGCTGTATTAAAATCGGCGCCGAGCGCCGGCGCCAGCGCCGGCGCCGGCGCCGGCGCCCTAATTTTTTCAAAAATTTCCGGGCGCACACCGGCGCTGGCGCCGGCGCCCGTGCAAGTATGCCCAAAAGTTCGTTCCCGCATAGGTTCCGACACTTTTTTTAACCCAATTTTCAAAAATATTTTTCGATTCTGTTATGACAGTCTGTTCGCAAATATCGTGAAGATTCCGATTTCACGATCGTTTTTTTTGAAAAGTAAACAAATTTTGGGGTAAAAAAGTAAAACTTCGATATAGTGGCACCCCTTTTTGAAAACAGGTGCCACTATATCGAGGTTTTACTTTTTCAACCCAAATTTTGTTTTTTTTTCAAAAAAACGATCGGTAAAATCGGAATCCTTACGATATTTGCGTCCAGACTGTGCTAACAGAATCGATAAAGTATTTCGAAAATCGGGTTAAAAAAAGTGTCGGACCCTAGGCGCGAACGAACTTTTGGGGTGCCACTAAATCGAGGTTTGACTGTATACTATTTGATAGAGAATCGAAAATCCATTTTTGACATAAAGATTCTTTTCTGCGTCAATGTCGATTTTGGGATTGAAAAATGCGTTTGAAAGTTTAGTAAAATTGTTCAGGATATATACATGATAATATCCCCAATCAATATGTGCTTTGGTAGGCTGTTGATTAAAGGCCTGGCGGTCGACAAAGCACTCGAGTTCGAACCCGTATAAACGCTTTTTATTTTTTTTGTTCTTTTTATTTTTGGTGTGTTTTTATGCTTTTTAATGATTGCATAATTTTTATGTCTACTTTAGCGATATAATGATAATGATTTGCAATGCAAAAATGAGAAAAGCACAAGGTCAGCTCACAATGAACACCCTTTAGCTCCTTATTGGTATAGTATAGAGCTGTCCTTGTATTTTTCACGCTTTTTTTCATTGAAAATTACTTTCATTGCCTTTTCTCAGTGCAAATAAATGAAATTGTGACCGAAATATACAAAAAAATGCGAAATAAAATTGGAGAAAAAAAATAAAAAGCAACCACGAGGAAACGAACTCGAGAGCGTACTCGAGCTCAGAACACTTGACCACTAGATTACCGAAGCACACTTTGGTTGGGGTAATTATCAGATAGATATGTTGAACAGTTTTAATGAACTTTCAAACGTATTTTTCACCCCAAAAATCGGGGAGGAGAAGAATGGGTCATTTCAAATTGGGCTTTGGGGCTAGGGGTTGAGATGTGCACATCCACATACCTTAGACACAAATCACTCGAAAGATATTCTAGATGCATGAAAAGGGCTAGGGACATTTTTCAAAAACGACACTTTTCAAATGTAGTTTTTTTTCAAAACGACATTTTTCTAAACGACATTTTTCCAAAACGACGTTTTTCCAAAACGACACTTTTCCAAAACGACGTTTTTCCAAAACGACACTTTTCCAAAATGACATTTTTCCAAACGACACTTTTCCAAAACGACATTTTTCCATTGTTCCGACAATTCTTAAAAACGACAGTTCTCGAAATAGCAGTTATCAAATCTTCTTAAAATTTAGCATTATACAAAAACCCTATACATTTTTTCCATTCCGGGCCATGCTGTTGCCCATCTCCTCCGCATTGAACGCTGCCAAAGCCTCTTTGATTCCCTTGATATTTCGCTTCTGAGCCGCAGTGCTTGTCTCGACCAGACCTATGCCCTGTTTAGCCGAATAATTCGCTGGTGGGATTCATTTCCTAGATTTATTGTTGATATTTTCAGTTAAATAGATTGAGGATAGTTTACATTACCTAGTTCATTTTTGAAGTGATGTAACAGGAACAACCCAACACAACAACCCAATGCATAGATCCGAAGTCAGAGAAAGTGATTTTCGACCCCACTTGGATATATCCCCCCGTCAAATCAACTTTTTTTAAAAGTCTTTCCAAACACCCTATATCGACTCAAAATCCCCTCAGGAGTTCAAAAATTTTGATTGATCATTATTTTTGAATTCTGGTCAATAAAAAATTGAGTTTGGGCATTTTGAAATATCGACCATATGACTGTTTTACCCTGTTTTTCAACATGGGACTTGGCAAAAGCTACCTCTAAATGCTTATTTGATCAAGAGTCTTGCTCAGAATAATGTCTAAGGTAAGTGAGTGCGCGCATCTCTAACTAACCAAGCCCCTGCGCCCCTTCGGGGCGCAGGGACCTTGGTTGCTTGGGGTTGAGATGCGCGCACCCACATACTTTAGACGAAAATCAACTACAGTTATTCATCCCATTTGTTGTTATGTTTGTATAAAGAAATTTCACGCGTTCGATTAAATAATTAAGTATTAGGTCGTGTCAAAAGTTCGCACCGCTTTTTTTCAAAAGCAATATTTGTGGCATTGCGTTTTTACCATATATTTTTCATCAATTTTTTAAAAGTCTACCAGTCATTTTGTAGCTGAGAATCTTGGCTACAAAATGAGTGGTAGACTTTTAAAAAATTGATAAAAAATATATGGTAAAAAAGCAATGGCTGTACCGAAAAAGGTAAAGAAATATTTGGTAAAAGGCACATTTGGTAAAAAACTTTTTGGTAAAAAAAATTTAGTAAAAGCACATTTGGTAAAATTTTTTGGTAAAGGCACATTTAGTAAAAAAATTTTTGGTAAAGGCATATTGGTAAATTTCTTTTGGTAAGGCACTTTGTAGTTGTTTTTGTGTCAAAGACCTTCTTATTCCAACTTTTTCTTCTCTTTCCCTTTCTTTCTCCAGGTTTATATATCTATATCCTCCAGTAAAGTTCTTCTTAATTATACTCATTTTTTCTAACTCAAAACTATGTGTTAGATTAGGTTTGTTAGGACCGAAATCAATATTTCACCCACGTAAACCCCAAAATGTGCGGTGGTTACCTCCTGGTCAGGTGGGTGTCCACCTGGATGGCCTTCAAAATTAAAATTTCTTTATAATAAAAAAAAAACCATTTTTTCTTACTTAAAATTGTGTGAGGAATTCGGCTTGTTAAGACTAAAAGTGCGATTTTACCTACCCAACTCCGAACCTGGGTGGCTACCACCTGGACAGGTTGATATCCAGGTAACTCCAGAGTAAGGGTGAATTCACCCAAATGCCCTGAAAAGTCAAACGCCTGTTTTTATATCTTTAATTGGTCAAAAAAGGTATGCGCTCAGCACAGCCCCTTAAAATTCAAAAGCGTAATCACTTTCAGATTTTTGCGCCAAATGGAAATTTTTTGAAAGTTAACTGTGATTTTAATAATGAAACCTTTGTAACCCGAGGATTGAAACTGATTTTATTTTCATTTTTTTCGCGTTAAGTTATTTGCAAACGGTTCCTCACATCAAGAGCATCAAAACAAGACCTCACTTGCTCCAAAAACTCGCTAATTTTTGAGCTGTCAATAAAATTTTCGGAAAATATACCGAAATAACTCAACTCGTTTAGCAGCTTCAATTGGCTTTTAATTTCAACTTACTTTCGAAACCTCAGAAAAGGAGGCTGAGGCCTGATAGAGGAGAAAATTTGCTACATTTTGTTACCAAAGAGATATGCAAAAAATGCAAATTTAGGGTGCTTTATGCAAAAGTTAGACAGAAAACGCAAAACCCCTGATTTTACTCGGAAAAATGCCAGTTGTTTGCTTTAATTGGCCTCTAGTTTCTAAAATTTCAACTTTACAAAAATCGGCTCAACTGTTGTTGTAGCTGAATGTCTAAGCTACCTTTGGGTATATAGACAATACAGAAAAGTCTGTAGTTTTGTACTTTTTTTCTGTCGTTTATTTTAGATTAAACTTTCGTGTTTTCAGGCAATCCCAATGGTCAAAACAAGACGTGCTACTTCGGTGCAGAAAGACACACCAACAAAACTAGCTAGCAATCGAAGGACTTCGGATGCAAGAGTAGCTGCATTGGAAGCAAATCGCGCTAAGAAATTCGCAAAAGAAACAGCTTCTGCAAGAGCAAAGGAAGCGACTAGAGTCCGGCTTGGTAGGTCCAAATGGTGTCAGATTTTTAGAATGTTATTTCCTGTTTAGCAAGGCTGGCCCAAGAGAGTGGTTTTGCTGGTTTGCTGGTTTCAATATTTGATGACAATGACAACTACGAAAACCTTGCAAGTCTTCAACCAGTGTTTGAGAAAATAAAATTCAGTAATATTAAAGTCGGAGAACAGGAGTTAGAGGTTGAGTGGTATGTAAATTTGCTTTCATGTTAATTTTTGTGTATAATACACCAATTTAGGTTTTTGACAGGAGACTTGAAGTTTATTGATACAGTATATGGTCACTTGGCTCCTCAGCCACTCATCCATGCCCGATCTGTGAATCTCCAAAAACAGCCTTCAAGAGAACAGCAAACATTCTCAAGAACACTTTTTTCGCTTGATCAAGGGCAGCTGAGGTGCTTTCATTTGCCATTCACTTAACGCTCTAGTATATTTATTTATTTTTCCAGGTTTCGCTACAACACGCAAGATGCGCAAACTCTTACGCAAAAGCAACAGACTAATCTCCACCGTGAATGTCACTCAGTCACAAGGTCACAGCTCCTTCAAATTCCGATAACAAATATAATTTCTCCTTCGCTGCATCTAATCCAAGGTCTCTGCCAGGCCATCATTGAAGCGATAGAAGCAGCAGAGCCATCAATGGTCAATCAGTTAGAGGCTGTATTCGTGGAACTGCAGGTGGACAAACGGGTATGGCACCAGCGTTTCACAGGTTTGCAACTTCAAGTGTTCTTGTTTCCACTAAATTCCTTATATTCATAGGAAACCACGTAAGAAAACTGCTAACTGGAGAAGGACCTCAGAAGATAATCAGCGCCATCCGCGAAAATGTTCTGCATAAAGCATTTCTTACGCTTCTAACACTGCTCGGCAAAATGCAAAGTTTGGCAAAAAATTCGTTTTTATCAGATGGAGAGATTGAAAACTTTCACGGGTGGTCAGCAGAATACTTCCACACTATAAGAGTAAGTCCTTCGATACGCAACAAATTTTTAACAGACGAATTTCAGAACGCTTTTCCGAACTGGGCAATTACGCCTAAGTGTCACATCCTATGTCAGCACGTCATCGAATTTATGAAATTACACCGTTTCTGGGTCTTCTTTCTGAGCAGTCAATTGAAGCACTGCATTGCAAGGTAAACGGAGATGAAAGAAGGCTGTGCGGAATTCTTGAAAGAAAGAAAACGTTGAAGAAAATAATGGTGGATTCATTTGTCAGGAACATTTTGTTTGATGGAAAGAAACATTTTATATGATGTATAGTTTTATGGTTTTGTGGACGCCATAATCTATTCCAATAAAAAGAATTAAATTTTAGGCAAGAATTGAGATAGAAATTTTCTACTCCTTGAAAATGTTATGAAAAATACCGAAAAGTTAAAAAAAAACGAAAAATGGAATTCAAAAATGTCCAAATTTCGCAATCTTATGAAAAAAAATCGTGGCGTTTTGTTTATTTGAAAGTGATGAGGTTTTCAAATTTTAAGGGGCTGTGTCAGGTGGATTCGAACCAGCGACCTAAATCAACACTTAGAATTACTAACAACCCCATCATGCAGTGTGACCAAACCAAGTGGTCGTCCACTTGGATCAAAAATTTTTTTCACGTTTTCGGGTTCCAAAACAATTTTTCTGCACTAATTCGAGCATCCCGAAGATGGTTTGACAGTGGTAAAATCACGTTTTACCGAGAAGTTTTGAGTTATTGCTAACGATTGATTTTGATAAATACTGTCATAAACCACTGTCAAACCATCTTCGGGATGCTTGAATTAGTGCAGAAAAATTGGTTTGGAACCCGAAAACGTGAAAAAAAAATTTTGATCCAAGTGGACGACCACTTGGTTTGGTTCGTCCCTCTGGATGGAGTTCTGAGCGATTATAAGTGGTGATGTAGACCTTGCTGGTTCGAATCCACCTGGGCGCATACCTCATTTTTTTATCATGATTTTGAGTATTTGAGTGGTGCAGAAGTCCATACACTCATCGCCAAGGTGGCTGGTTCCAACCCCTTCTTGATGCAATCAGTCCTGAGTAGAGGACCTCGATTCATGTCCTGGTCACTGGGTGCTTAACGGGGTTCGGAGACCATAAAGTGCTTTTAGATGCCCTCCGAAAACGGTGTCTCTGTGACTAAAACAGCAATTCCGCGTCTAAATAAGATCTATGGCCAAAAACAAGATCTCTATGACCAAAAAGATATACCACCCAAAAATATCCACGGAAAAAGTGCTTTACCAAAAAGCTTTCTTACCAAATGTGCCTTTACCAAAAAAATTTTTTACCAAATATGCCTTTACCAAAAAAATTTTTACCAAATATGCCTTTACCAAAAATTTTTTTACCAAATGTGCCTTTACCAAATGTGTCTTTACCAAAAATTTTTTACCAAAAAGTTTTTTTACCAAATGTGCCTTTTACCAAATATTTTTTACCTTTCTCGGTACAGCCAAAGCAATGTCACAAATATTGCTTTTGAAAAAAGCGGTGCGAACTTTTGACACGACCTAATATTTTGAAGGGTTTTTTCGTTCTACCCGCAATTGAACGCGGGACCAGCGCGGGACCCGCAAGAAATTTTTTTTAACCCGCCCCGCGCCCCGCACTTAAATTTTTTTTTAACCCGCCCCGCAAACCCGCACCCAAAATTTTGGCATACAAAACCCGCCCCGCAAACCCGCACTAGCCCAAATGGCCATCCTAATTCAGGCTTTGTTTTTAAACGTCGCAGGTTCGATGCCCAGTACGGGTACATGTTTAATTTTATTTTATTTTTTCAAAATCTATTTTCTCATCTTTTTTCAATGATTTGCAAAAAATATATTTTCAGGAATCTGATTCATAAAAACTTTATTTTAAAATTACACCGTGTTGCGCGTCAAAAAAATTTGTATCAGACAATGTCTGATATCCATAATATTTTGATTTCGAAATGCAACAACACTACTGTATAAATTCGGCTGCCAACATAGATATCAAATCATAAAAATATGAATGGCGTCATTTGAAAAAAAAATTGAGTAAAAAACTAAATTAAACATGTACCCTTACTGGGGATCGAACCTGCGCCTGAATCACATCCAGTGCGCCACTCACTGGAGAGATAGTTGCAAAATTCGGCCATACTCTACACAACAAATATCTTATATTTCAAATGCAGGAAAATCGGCAAGTGAGGCCTTAATGGGCATGCCATGAGCTTTTGATTGGTGTATAAATTTTGTCTGAACGCCACCTTAAGGTTGTGCACTCCTCGTGTGAGAATGGAAATTTCATATACGCATCACCTCGGTCGTCAGTTCAAACCACTTGGATGTACACCTTACTGCTTATTTTCGATTTTCTTGTTTTTACTCTAAAGTTTAATTGTCGGGCAGCAACTAAGTTGATCCCAGACAATGAGAGAAGGGCAGTCAATAAAATAGATTGAGTTAGTGGCAATGTAAACCTCATGCTTCTGGATTGATTAATATGTTTCTATGCTACTTTGTATTAAATTTGATTTGTCGCAAAATTAATGCAGTTGCTGACAATAAACAAGTGCTGGAAACGATTTTATTTGGACTGACATTTGGCTCGCTACAAATTGTGACTCGCTACAGTTTTTTAAAATTGGCACCTTTTGGTGCTCAGTTGTATTTACTACTAGGGTCCGATTTTCGACTTGTTTAGCGATTTCTCGCAATAAAATAAAGCGGATTAAACATTATGTTTATTCGGACGGACAACTATCCCCCACAATGTAAAACGTCATACAATATGACTCTCTCAACAATTAGAGTCCTAGTATAATGATATCAGGTTTCTTTTTCTGTTTCTTTGTCCTATTGAGTGAACCAGCCGTCTTAGGTAGAATTCTTAAATTTTCGGCACTGTCTTCCACTTTAATTCTGAAGTCGATTATTGAAACTTCAGATGATCCCAATTTGTGCCCTGAAATCACACAAAATAAAATACAACCCTTAGCAACAATAGCTGCTTACCGACGCCTTTGAAGAAAGAGTCGATTTTGTCTGAGACGAATCGATTATTTCGGTAGACAAACGTTTTCTTTTCTTACTTACCGATTTCTGAGAAAAAACTGTAGACCTAGACTGCTGGTTCATCACTAAAATTTATCGAAATTAAAAAGCGATCAATTTCAGTCTAAGTCCGAGTAAGATATTTGGCGCTAGTAGCGAATTGAGAGGACGCGAGCTGCTCGCTCGCCAAATAGCTATGTCCGCGAGCCGTATGGCTGGCCAAGTTAAAGAACAAAGTGACAAGAGCTTCTTAGCTCGCGAGCCATTTGGCTCGCATCTATAATAAGCGTATGCTTCGGCTCGCGGAAGATATTGTTTGCTGAAATGAAGCCTAAAACTAGTTTATTTTTTATTTTTTTTCAATTTTTTGACTGATTTTTTTGTAAATATTAAGGTAGTAACACTTTATTTGTCTTTTTATTTGTCTTTAACAATAGATTGATGGTTAAAACTCACATATAAAGCGCGAGCAGAACCATTCGTTTTTGTTCGCGAGCCGAACCATTCGTTTTTGTTTGCGAGCCGAATGGTTCGCGATACAAATGGCTCGTATTGTTTTGGCTCGCGTTCGGCTGGCTTTAAAAAACAAGTACGTGAGCCAATTGGCTCGCATATATAAAAAAAGGCGAGCCATATGGCTCGAACCCATTTGGCTTGCAGGACATGCGATATTAGGTCTTTCGCTTGGCTCGCGCGAGCCAAATGGACAACACTGAGTGGCACTCCTGATATACCGTATAACCTCTATTAATTAGGCACCCCCTCGTTCAAAATCGTGTTAGTGGCATTGGGTTTTTCACCCATTTTTTGGAAAGTTCTCTGAGGCAAGTTACCACTCATTTTGTAGCTAGTGAGATGAGCTATAAAATGGTTGGTAACTTGCCTGAGAGAAGTGACCAAAAAGTGGGTCAAAAACACAATGCCACGAACACGTTTTTGAATTAGGGGCTGCCTAATTAATAGAGGTTATACGGTAATGGCACCGTAGGCCGGTCCCCAGGAGTGCCACTATAATGACGGTTTGACTGTATGGCAAAAGGGTGAGAACTGAGCGTTGATTTTCCTGACCATCACGTGTTTTGGCATCAGAGCTTTGATAAATCGGATGAGGAAAGAGGGAAAAATAGCAACTACAAACATAAAAAGAAAAAGTCTTTGTTACCTAAGCCTTGAAAACTTGTGTCCACTCTGGTAAAACCGATTGTATTTCCTTTGTCCAATGATGGAACCACAGTATTTTCATTCTTCGGTAATTGAGCAGAAGACGTTGAAGCTGTTTGTCCTGAAGTACCATTAATGCAACCAAAGTCTTAGCCGGAACAAATAAAATTAACCTGTGCTCGAAAAGATAGAATTGATTTTAGGCGTCGTAGGGGCTTCTTCCTTTACTGATTTCTTGGTGCCTGCTTCCTTCTTGATTTTTCTGGCTTCTCTGGCTCCTTCACTTTAATAAACACACCTGAAACAGAAAATGTCAAAGACTTTAATTGGTTTAGAGGAGACATACCCAAACAAGTGTCTTTGTGAGATTTCCACCATGTATCATTGGGACCCAGCGCCCGATTCATAGCACGCTTGACCCAACCATAGAACGGAGCACGATCCTGACAGAGACCATTGCAACGCCACCAATGCTGCTTATAGACTGCCACCTCAGCATGAAAAGAATGATAGATGGTGATGTTGATGCCGTCAACCCGTTGATTCTGACCATGTGATACTGAAAAAGAGTGCATTTAGATGAGCTTTGAAAAAAAACACTGGTGAAGCAGGTACCTGAAATTCTGGTCCATGTCCATCTCGATCCTGATTTCGGCTAGTGATGAAGAGGTAGGCGTGAATCATTCGTGCTAAAAGAATGCCATATAAAGTTGAAATTTTTCAGTCAAAGTTAAAAATTTTACAAGTAAAGTCTCAATAAAGTCTTTCCTGGGTCGAAGTTTAGCAACGGCTCACTCAACCGAATAGTACATAGACCAGTGCGGGGATGAAACTGACATATTCCAGCACAGCTAAAATTGAGCGAATAATTATGAGCACAATGAAAAGGACCAGAAACTAGGTCGATGTGTTGCCCAGCAATGAAAATTTGGAATGATACCTTGTGAGTCGTTTGCTCCACTCAACTGTGCAAGCACCTAATTTAGCAAAGAAGAACTGTTCATTGAAAAGCACAAATTGGGCAAAGATATCTGGAGTAGGGTCCAGGAGCTCGAGTGTTGGATCCGCCAAATCAAAGATAGGTTTTTTGCTGCTGCTGCTGACTTCCATATTGCTACAATTATATTTTGATACTGTACATCATCTGATCAATATCCTCCTCGAATTTGAGAGATAAATATTTCACATACAAGGTGAACTTATTTATTTTTGGCTAAAATTGATTTCACTCACCAAAATACTTAGGCTTGGCACCGGGACGAGAATCCCGGTGTATCTCGGTCCCGGGGATTTCGAAAATCCCGGTCCCGTTTCCCGGTTTTCCAAAATCAAAAATCCCGTTTCCGGTTTTAGCGTTTCTAAAAATCCGGGAAAAATCCCGGATCAAACAAATGGGAATAGTATTGAAGCGAAAACATTTTTGTTCTTTTAGGCATAAATTTATTTGGTTTGCTGAAAGCCTGAAATATGCCACGGAAAAGCGAAATTGATATTAAATCGATATTTTGCGTTGATTTCTTTTAACTTTTCATAGTATCGTGTAGCCAGAATCTCAGCTTTCCAACAAGCTATCGAACTCCACCGAATTATTTTAAAAAAGTAGATATTCGGGTGTTTAAATGAAGTAACAAAAACAAAAAAGTTATTTCAATCAAACCCCTGAATTCTATCATTTTTTAATGGTTCAGTGGAATTTGATAGCTCATTAGAAAGCTGAGATCGGGTCGTAGCCTTTAGGCCCTTTTTTCCACTTTTTGGCGTTCTGCCCTATGTTATACTTTAGCCACCTAGGCTTTTTTTTAAAGCCATTTTGTGGTTCTTAAGACATTTTTTAGTCCGGCTAACGTGCGCTGGCCTACCCTGAGCCTAAGCCTAAGCCTAAGTTAAAGGGCATGCCCGTGCGTTTCAAAAAGTTAAGGCGGGGACCAGCAATTTTTTTGAATCGTTCTATTTTTCACTCGTTTTGCGTCAAATCTAATATTAATGACCTTATACTACTTTTAAAAACTAGGCAGAAAACTTAAAAAGTCTGAATGCGTATGCATGTAAAACTTGATCGAGAAAGAAAAAAAGTGCTGGTCCCGCCTTTTCTCCGTGTCGGGCACGGGCATGCCCTTTAAAAAAATAAGGCCTAAGTGGCTAAAGTACAGTCAACCCCGCTATAGTGACACCCCTCGGGACCGGCCTTGGGGTGTCACTATAGCGAGGGTGTCACTATAGCGGGGTGTCACTGTAGCGAGGGTTTTCAAAAAGTTTCTTGAAAAGTGTCACTATATCGAGGGTTTAGCAATGGTAATACAGTCACCTGTCGATTTTATGTATAAACCAAACGCTCATACCGTCTAGGGTCTAACAACTTTTAACCCAATTTTTAAAGTCTTTTGACAGCTCTGATGCGGCAGTATAATCTAAAAGATGTAGATTTTGCTGGTCGAAGGTTAGTCAAGGAAACACTATAAATTCTCCATTTAGACTCGCAATTCTGGGATTAAATTACACATTTTTTCAGGCTCTAAATTGATGGTTGCGGGCCTAAATAGCGAAATAATAGTGTTTCCTGAGAGAAAACCGAAATAAATAAATTTCATTAAAGCAGTCACAAGAATAATGCCGAGAAACTGCACTACAATTGCAAATATTAATCAAGACTGTAGGACATTTTTGAACTGTACTACAGTTTTTCGGCATTATGTACATCATTGGGTTGAATATTGGCAGCAAAAACAAAGCAAAAACCACGTAATTAATATGGAATAAATTCACTGAGAGCTCGAAATTCATTTTTAAAATAACTTTCACTTAAATTTGCAACTTTAATTAACAAAACTTGACATGTGTCACTATATCGAGGGTATTTTTATTTGTTGGACCGGCTGGGGTGTCACTATAGCGAGGGTGTAACTATAGCGGGGTGTCACTATAGCGAGGGTCTAGTCAAAGGCGTTTTAGACAAAACCAACCAAATCGTCTGCGAGGTGTCACTATAGCGGGGTTGACTGTATAACATAGGGCAGAACGCCAAAAAGTGGAAAAAAGGCCTAACGCCTCTACGGCCTGAGATCTAGTGCTACACGATAATAAAAAAATGTCAAAAAATCAAAACAAAAACTTTGTCAAATTTAAGGTTGAAGTTTTTCGTGCATATTTCAGCTTTTTCGTTGCATCTTTCAGGTTTTCAGCAAACCAAATCAGTTATAGCCGTTCTTTTACGGTAAAACAGAATTTCGCATCAAAATCTCGTAATTTTGAAGCAAATTTTTGTTTTAATTTTTTTTCAAAAAAAATAAAAAAAATAATTTGGTTCATACTTTCATTTTTTTATTCTACTCTTTTCAGAGATGGTGAAATAAATGACGGTCAAGTATTAAATGTGCCTTGTTCTGGATGAAAAGTGCCTTGTTTTTCTTTTCAGTCATAGCAGAAAGTATACTGGCAGATTTTTTAAAGCGATATTACTATCACTTAGCCCTGCTCTTCTAGTTTCTAACGGCGTATTGTTTGTTGCAACATCAAAAACTTGCAAACAGGCCTCGAAATATGAAGCAACTCGTAAAAATAATTTGATTCAAAGTTTTACCTTTTTGTGCTGAATTTAAAAAGATGTTGCAATAAACAATACGCTGTTAGAAACTAGAAGAGCACGGCTACATGATGGTGTTATCACTTTAAAAACTAGCTAGTAAACTTGCTGATGTGACTAAAAGAAAAAACAAGGCACTATTCAGCCAAAACAAGGCACTTTTCATCTAGAACAGGCAGATATAAGATTTATCCATAAATGACACGTCATTAGAAACTAAAATCGTAGGGCTACATGATGGTGTTATCACCTTTTAAAAAGTAAAAAAAATTTAAAACAAACCTCTAACTCCTCTAACAAATTTGTAAGTGGCTATCCACTTCCAGAACCTGAAATTATGAATTAAACCAAAAGTAAATAAAGACTATTGCTTCCTACATAGAAACATGACATGAGTATAGTTTGATAATACAAAAATAATACAATTCAGATACCAAAACCGCAGTAACAGAGTTTCACCGTATATTTTTTAAAAGCCATCATTATCCTCTAAAAGACCACCGATTTGCTCCGTATTTTCTAAAAAAATTATATAGCTATATCTTTGTCTTGAAAAGTATACTTCTCAATTCACATATTTTCTATGAACCGACTGCAGTTTTTGCGGGATCTACCACGTAGCAACAGAAGCAAGTGACCGTCCGCTTGGATAAAATTTTTTGGTACCAAAACCTTTTTTTTTGCACTAATTTATAACATTATAAAGATGGTTTGACAGTTTCAGGCAAGTCAAATCGATATTTCGGTAAGTACTCTACCGTATGGCATTTCACTATTATCATACCTTCTTTATACTGCTCGATTAGTGCAGAAATCAAGGAAATCACGCCGACCAGGGCGCCGGCCTTCGAAAAAAACGGCGCCGGGCGCCGGAAATCGGCGCCGGCGCCCTTGGCGCCGGCACCCTCTTTGTGAAAATCGGCGCCGCGCGCCAAGTAAAAACACAAGAAAAGTAGCTATGCAAATTATTTATTTTAAATATTTTACATGTCAATCAATTCGCTATTATAAGTCAAAATGCTCTTGCTTTTTAAAAGTACGTGTCAGAACCGGGCGCCGGAGTGTATCGAAATCGGCAGCGGGCGCCCGGTGTAAAATTCAACTCTGCGAAATCTGAAATTTTCTGAGAAAACACCATAGTTGTATGTGTCATAAAAGCTGAAAAGGCCAAGAAAATCAGTACAAAACACAGTTTAAAAAGCCTACTTCTTTATTTGAAATATGTTATGAAAAAGCACTGAAAAAACGGCGCCGGGCGCCGTTTACGAACACGTATAATTTAAGTTGCTTCTAAACAAAGGTTTTTTGCTCTCCAAATCAGAGGGTCGGATTTTGCGTTCAAACCCGAGTTCCTATCATTTTTTGCGAACCTACGTAAGATGGCCTAGTTGGTGGTACCTAGGAATTGGTATTTATGTGGTTTCACCGAGGTGGGGGCCTGGGTGGTGGTGCCCATTTATGCAGATGGTGTCACCCAGGTGTTGGTGTTCAGGCGGTGGTACCCACGTGGTGGTATTCAGGTAGTAGTATACAGGTGGTACTACTCAGGTGGGGTGCCTAAGTGGTGTGTCTGGGTAGTGGTGCCCAGCTGTCCAGATAGTGGTGCCTATTTATCCAGGCAATGATCAGTTTTTTATTTCTCACGTCGAGCGGGTTGTTCGGCTTTATAACGTCTATTAGAAACAGCTACATCATCAATTAACAAGAACAGTCCGAAATAGAAGCTAATCCATACCAAATCATTGGAAATACACAACATCATTGATGAAAAAGTGTATAAAATATCATGGACGGGGGAAGGACGAGGCGAGGACGAGTTCCCAGCACTGGTTTTCAGCTGCCCAGTAATATCGCATCCTCACCTACTCCCACTCATGCACCCACATTCGTGTTCACAATGAAGTTTGAACATGTCAAATATTGACTACAGCGTGTGGTTGTCAAAAAGTAGAAAATACTAAAAGTCATACAAAAATTAGATTTTGTATAAAAAACTTTTTCAAGACTTTTTAAAAAAGTCATACAAAATCTAAATTAACTCACACAAAGCTTTTGTACGACTTTTGTATTTTGTATTTTTTGACAACCATACTACAGGGTGTCCGAAATTACGCGCACATGAACAAAAATTTTGTGGATGCAGCTTTTTGCTCGGTGGATTTCTGTTTACGGAACCCTTACCCGCGGAATCTCCAGATTTGTGGGGTTTTCGATAATCAACTGCACAGCATCCAAGAGAAAATAAAATGATAAAATGCGACGAAAAAACACTTGTTAGACGATGATTTAGCACAATCCTTCTAGCCCAAACTTTCGTGTCCAAAATTACATTTTTATGGAGAATATTTTGAAAAAATATTTGCTGTTGGCCATTATCTGCAGTGACAGAGGCATTAAAGACTATACGATAAATATGAGAAAACGTAAGTACATCATGCAGGCAGCAAAATTCACAAATCGATGAGTATAACATATGAAATTCGAAAATCGAAAAATATGCTCGTAATTTCCGGACACCTTGTAGGCATACTTGCACGGCCAAAAAAATCGGCGCCGGGCGCCGGTCTTTGAAAAAATCGGCGACCAGGGCGCCGGTCTTTGAAAAAATCGGCGCCGGCGCCCTTGGCGCCGGCGCCCTCTTTATGAAAAATTGGCGCCGGGCGCCTTGTCAACCAAGAAAATCGGCGCCGGGCGCCGACCAGGGCGCCGGCCTTCGAAAAAAACGGCGCCGGGCTCCGGAAATTGGCGCCGGAGCCCTTGGCGCCGGCACCCTCTTTGTGAAAAATCGGCGCCGGGCGCCATTGACAAAAAGTTGGCGCCGGCGCGAAAAATGTGAAAAATTGGCGCCGCGCGCCAAGTAAAAACATAAGAAAAGTAGATATGCAAATTATTCATTTTAAATATTTTACATGTCAATCAATTCGCTATTATAAGTCAAATACTCTTGCTTTTTAAAAGTACGTGTCAGAAACGGGCGCCGGAGTGTATCGAAATCGGCAGCGGGCGCCCGGTGTAAAATTCAACTCTGCGAAATCTGAAACTTTCTGAGAGAACACCATAGTTGTATGTGTCATATAAGCTGAAAGGCCAAGAAAATCAGTACAAAACACAGTTTAAAAAGCCTACTTCTTTATTTGAAATATGTTATGAAAAAGCACTGAAAAAACGGCGCCGGGCGCCGGCGCCCGACCACGCAATTTTTCGAAATCGGCGCTTGCACGGGCGCCGGCGCCCGTGCAAGTATGCTTGTAGGTTGGGTCACCCAACTAGGGTACCTATGTGCGACTTTGGGGGCTAAAATTAGTTAGGCTGTCCTGCAAATTTCTAAAAGGGCCTAAACACTCGCATAAATGGTCAGAGGATGACGTAGTAGAAGTTTGTCGCGGTAAACTCTGTTCGGTAGACCTTTGTCCGGTAGAACTTTGTCGTGTACCTTCGTAGAGAACATAATTTGAAATTAAATCAACCAGGATTATATTTGAATTCAACCTAGATTTGTCCTGACCAGAATTATATAACTAAGGGGCAGTCTTGGCAAATTAATTAGCGTTAAACACATATTTAGTACTGGTTGATAAAGTCAATCTTCTCTATGAACTACACCCTCGAGACCAATCACATCTGTAGCTTCTAGAGAGGCGTAGCTTATTAAAAGGGTACATTATACGGAACATACACCCACTGATAAATAAATCTCCGGCTCTGGCTCTCGCTCTGCTCTAGCTCCGAGCAGGTATCCCAAGTGCACCCCCCCCCTCTCAAAATTTTTTGTTATTTTTTAAAAGTAGTACCTATTTTTAGCTGCAAAACTTTAATCTGAGGCACCGTAGTTAGCGAAAATTCCTCAGGAATCCGAATCAGGAAGCAGAATTTGAAAACAATTCGTAGTCGCTGAGATATGACCAAAAGTTGGAGTGTCAACATTTTTAAAAAATAACCATTCAACTTTACTCTAACTTTAGATCATATCTCGGCGACTACGAATTGTTTTCAAATTCTGCTTTCTGATTCAGATTCCTAAGGAATTTTCGCCTACTAGGGTACCTAAGAATGAAGCTTTGCAGCTAAAAATGGGTACTTTTTTAAAAAAATAACAAAAAATTTTGCGAGGGGGGGGGTGCACTTGGGCTTTTACGTCCGAGCAGGAGCCAGAGCTGGAGCAAATTTTTCAAAATTGAGAGCCCGGAGCAAGAGCCGGAGCAAATTTTTCAGAGGAAAATGTCGGAGCCAAACCCGGAGCCAATTTTTTCAAATAAAAAGCTCGGAGCCATATTCAGAAAAAGTTCAAATCATATATTAATATTTTATGCGTATAACGAGTATATACGTATAATTTTCTGGCTCTGACTTTCGCTCGGAGCCGAGAAATTTTTTATGTTAAGAGCCCTGAGCAAGCGCAGGAGGATAGTTTAAAGTTGAGAGCTCGGAGCAAAAGCCGGAGCGAAAAATCTCAAAAATACATCAATGTATACACCTCTCCCCTCTTGGTACCGGGCCTATACCTAGGGGTAACCTGTGAAGAAGTTTGACTGTAAATAAAGCTTTTAAAATCTTATGTATTTCCTGTATGGAACATGCCCATAATTTAGGTTAGCTACAATTTCGTACCATTTAAATTATTTATAGCTTCGATATTTTTAGCTGAAAAAGGATATGGATAATAAAAAGAAACGAAAAGCAAACGATGCTCAAGGTAGTAACATGAGTACATACTGAAACATCTCCTAAACATCTCGTTTAAGTTGTTGCCCCTGGTGGTGCGCCTCGTGATGGAGCAGACTCTGAGTTGAACGAACCGCAAGATAATAATAAAAGTATTTTTTTTTGTTTTCGTCCAAGCAACTCTTGAATACCCTGTTTTAGTTGATGATGACTCTCGTGGTGCAGATATAATTAGGTTTCCGAAAGTGCGCAAGCTTTTGAGCTCCTTCCAGTCTTTCTTCAAAGTCATCAAACGTGCAATGAAAAAATGTTGATATGTTCTTAAAAATGGCGCGTCGAATCGGCTTGCCGCAGGATAAATTATGACCACTGCTTCTTCAAATGGTGAGTTATTAATTTGTTTAATTCGGTACACCTTGTATGTTTTTTGTGGTGTAATATTTGCAGTGTAAGATTTTGAACATTTCATTTAGCAATTGCCCGCTCCTCGGTTGCAGTGACGAATCCCCCCCCCCCCACGGGGACTGATCAGGTGGAGGAGATAACTTCATATTCGTGTTTCTCGACCCCGATTTCATGAGAAAGCCGCGCGTTTTTTTGGTTCTGAGAAAAAAATTTTTTTTCGAACCACAGGGGGGTATCATGGTTTTTTAGTCAAAATTTGAAAAATTTGAATTGGCGCCTTTTGAATTTTAAAGGGAATAAGGGCTGTATTGGGAGGGAAGGGAATAAAAAGGGCCACTTTTATGGCAGAACGTTAAAAATTCAAAATTTTGTATTCTTAGGCTGCCTCACCATGTTTTTCAACTGGGCCATGGCAAAAAGAGACTCTATATGCATTTTATGGTCAAGAGTACTTCTCGGAATCATGTCTAAGGTAAGTGTGTGCGCGCATCTCTAACTCTCAAGCCCCCTGCGCCCCCTTCGGGGCGCAGGGGCTTGGAGTTGAGATGCGCACACCCACATACCTTAGACACAAATCACTCGAAAGTGACTCTGGATGCATGAAAAAGCATGCATACCAGAGTTTATTTACGCGTAGGCCCAGTATTCAAAACTATGTTCAACATCTTCTTGTTAGTGGCCCCTGTGTGATTAGTGGCCCCTTTTATTCCCTTCCCCTCCCTATACAGCCCTTAATCCCTTTTAAATTCTAAAAGCGCCAATTTAAATTTTTCAAATTTTGACTAAAAAACCATGATACCCCCCTGTGGTTCGAAAAATTTTTTTTTTCTCAGAACCAAAAAAACGCGCGCTTTCTCATGAAATCGGGTCGAGAAACACGAATATGAAGTTATCTCCTCCACCTGATCAGTCCCCGTGGGGGGGATTCTGAACTCAAGCCCGCTCCTCTACGATGGCGATCATCCTGAACTTGTGATTGCTCATTATGGAAGAGGAAAGGAAGCATGTCATCAAGTTGGCCAGAACTTTGAAGTGTTTCTTTTCGAATTCAAGAAAGAATTAGCAATTCTGAAAGGATGCATGTTTAATAGTCTTCTTGAGCGTAAGTCTTACTTCGTGTTAACAGAGCATCTCATACTATAAATTCAGAAAGAAACTCGATTGACCTTGATGGTGCGATTCCGGCCTTGAAGAACGTTTTCTTGCTCGCATTGTCCTCAAATTCTCCGGTTGTGGCGTTTTGCTACATATTCACGTTTACAATGGGATGTATTTTGAAACCTCTTTGCCGCACTCCTTCTGTCCATAGTGGGATTGAAATCGAGCCCTACGAAGCTGTTCAGTTAAAATTTTTATAGATGTCTATTGTGCTATACTTTTGTATTTACAGATCCTGAACAGCATGTTCGAAATGTTCTATGATTGCATTTACAATCGACTTCGAGGATTGAACAGCTCTCTCCCGACTCTTCTTTACACGGAAATTTTCGACGGGCGCAGATCTTTTTACAACTATGAAGGCTCAGGTTTTGTTGCTGAGCTTACATGCGCAAGACCGATTCACGCCTTACCGAAATGCTTAATATCGCTGGAGTCCAAAAATTATGCTCTACCATCTCCGTACTATGGCTGGTACTTTTTACATGAAGCTATTTCAAAAGAAGCTTCTCAGTATTTTTCCAGGTTTCCTGACTGATGTAAATTTTACAAAAATCAAAGTCGACCAAGCGAGAGAAGATGCAGGTGGTGAACTTATGGCAGTCGCATCGGCCGAGCAAATACGAGCCGATTTGGTAAAACGTCTGAAAAAAAAACATTGAAGTAGGAGAAAGGAAAAGCTCTAACCAGAAACAGCGGCCGATAGACCCTAGTGGTACAGGTGTGTATATCTTGTTAAAATCTGGATAAGCTTTATTTACTCTTTAGAAAATGACAGACAACAGACACTTCATCAGCGACAGCAGGGAGGAATACAGGCAATCCAGCATGATCGGGGTCAGTTTTTTCTAAGACTCATTAAGAAATGTCATTATTGTGTCATCGCCGAGAATGAATTTAACACATTATTCCTCTTTTTAGAAACATCGCCTTCTATTGATCCTCTGACTGGACAACTGGATTACAGGTAATAAATTCTCGAGTATGTGCTTGTTTCTTCTTTTTAAATAACTGGTTTAGTGCTCAGTGGGCTAATTATTATCGAGCTATGGGAATGATTGATCAAGCTGAACAAGTTGAATTGCAGATCAGACAGAAACAGCAGCAGCTTCGACTCCGTATGAAAATTGATTCTTAGAGAAACAGTAGCATCACCTAAGAAATGTAAACTTGACAAGAAACATTTTTGTGGTCGTTGGAACAAGAGAAAATAACTTTTTGAGTCCGTGTCATCTGCTTTATTGTCACTTGCAGATATGCTCTTGTCGAAATAAATGTGTTACTTTTAAATTTGTTACTGAGTGTTTGCAAGCGGCTAAATAATCAAACACAGGATAGCCCAATTGTTTGGACCACTTAACATTGGAACGCCGTTTTCGACATCGCACATCGAAGAGCGAATATTTTGAACTCTCAGGTTTGATTCCCAGTTGGTGCACACCCTATTTTTACTTCATTTTTCATGTTTCATATGCGATTTTGTATTCAAATGCTGCTCAGGCTCTTGGCAATTTAACAACACCATCAGCGCACGCTTTAACAACTGCCCGTCAAAAAAGTTTTTTTCAAAAAGACCATATCTCAAAATTCAGATTGTCAAAAAATCCTTGTTGCATAAGAAATTATTTCAAATTGGCTATATTTATGAACGATGAAATATGTCGCGAAACCGTATACAATCCACCCTTTATATAACCAGGTGGCCAACTCAAATTAAAAAAAAATTTATTTATTTATTATGTGATTTGTGTTAAGGCATGTGGGTGTGCATACGTCAACTCCAAGCCCCCTTCATGCATCCAGAGTCCCTTTCGAGTGATTTGTGTCTAAGGTATGCCCCTTCGGGCGCAGGAGGCGTAAGAGTTATAGATGCGCGCACTCACTTACCTTAGACATGATTCAGAGCAAGACTCATGATAGAAAATGCACAAGAGGCTTTTTTGCCTAGCTTGAGTGACCGAAACAAGGTAAAAACCACCAAATCAGGTATCTGAGTACCCTCCAGAACGGCCAAAAAGTCGGTTTTTGGTCAAAAAAAATTTTTTTGTGAAAAGTGCTTTCTCAATCGGTTTTTAATTTTTTCTATAGGTGAAATTCGTCAAATCGCGTGAAAACGATGTTTAAACCGGTTTTCGGGCAGGTGGGATTCTGTACTCCGGCCCGTTTTTGTAAGAGTTGCATTTTAATCATAAGAGGCTCGGACAATTAACCTGCTTGCCCGATTCTCGCTCGACCAATTCACGCCCAGACATAACTCACCCCTAACCGATAGAAGTCAAGCGTTTCCAAATAAACGTACGCATATTCCAATTCCAAAAAGGCATCCAAAATATTTCGGACCATTGATGGTAGATAACTAGACTCTTAATCATAAAGTGCATGAAAAAGATCTTTTGACGTTACTTCCATATACCCCCCCCCAATCAACTTTTTTTAAAAGTGTTTTAAAACACCCTATATCGACTCAAAATCGCCTCAGGAGTTCAAAAAGACATTATTTTTGAGTTCTAGTCGATGAAAATTGAGTTTTGGGCACTTTTAAATTTGAACACTTTTTATCAAAAATCGGACGGAGAATTCACTAATTTTGACGATTGTTTTCAATTTTAACCTTTTTTAAAGACGGGTCTTATTGAGCGCAGCAGTTTTACCGCTGGCTGAATCTACAGTGACGATCGTCACTGTAGATTCAGCCAGCGGTTCCGTAATCAGCATTACTAGAGCTATATTTTGTATGTAAGGTTTTTCAATAGGCCACGGTCGGGTCATGCACTTTCCGTGTAAGTCTCAGTCTAAGTCGCAGATATAGCTATCTAAGTGCTGGTACCTAGGTTATGTTACCTAGCTAGTGATCCACCTTACGTCTGATCCCTCTCCTCACATGGTCCGGTCTATCCATCGTCACTGTCACCACTACCACTACAAGATACTTTTACTCAAGCACCACTACCTAGGCCCTTCTGCCTGAGTAACGATAACTAGGCCATGCCTCGATACTATCACCTAAGTACCACTACCTAGGTACAATATCCTGAGTACCATTTACTTAGTAGTACTATCTTCGCATCACCTGTATATCATACAGGGCATAAAACTTTGAAAACTCGTGTTCCAGCAAGTCAAATAGCATTTTCAGCATTATCAAACAGTGTTCAGGACGGGATTCTAGATAGGGTACAACGATTTTTGATAGTCAAGTCAAAATCCGTTGACGAATTTACCGTTGACGAATTTAACGTCGCCCAGCATTGGATATTTGTTAATTATAATTACCATAAAATTTCCGATGAAGAAAGCAATTACATTTGTAAAATGAATATTTTCAAAACACACCAGCATGAAAATGAACAAGCTAAAATGCAAAAAAAGTAAAATAATCAGTGTGAGGAAAACAGTTAATTTTAACTGGATTTTGAAAATTAGTTAAAAATAACTAATTTGAAAAATAGTTAATTTTAACTGATTTTAAATTTTAGTTAAAATTAACTGAAACCAAATCCAGTTAAAAATAGTTAAAATTCTTTATCTTTTGCTTCTTTTGTCTTTTTAAGTACTTTTCAGTGTTTTAGTGCTTTTCTCGTGCTCCTCATGGTCCAAAACTTCCAAGATGGCTAATTACAGTCATAAAAAAAAGAAAAAAATTTTACCTCGTGCCAGACTCGAACTCGAGCAAAAGTTTTTTTTTCGCCGCCTTGACCACTAGGCCATAGAGACTCATCGCTGAGAGAGACCATTTCGATAACATATATTAACATAGATTTTTTTTCTCGCTTTAGTGTTCCTTAGTCTTCTAGCGGCTGTTTGCCTAGAGCTCGCAAGCTAGCAAATTAAACATAAGCAGATTTTTTGTGTCATATTATCATCGTATTCATCTTCGCATCATCCATTAACTATAGCAACACTTATTCACTTGAGACAGTTGTACAAACAGAAAATTGCTTAATATTTCGCAAAAGAAATCCATGTTAATATATGTTATCGAAATGGTCTCTCTCAGAGATGAGTCTCTATGGCCTAGTGGTCAAGGGCGGCCAAAAATAGAAGAAAACTTTTGCTCGAGTTCGAGTCTGGCACGAGGTAAAAAATTTTTTTCTTTTTTTATGACTGTAATTAGCCATCTTGGAAGTTTTGGACCATGATAAGCACGAGAAAAGCACTAAAAACACTGAAAAGTACTTAAAAAGACAAAAGAAGCAAAAAGATAAAGAATTTTAACTATTTTTAACTGGATTTGGGTTTCAGTTAATTTTAACTAAAATTTAAAATCAGTTAAAATTAACTATTTTTCAAATTAGTTATTTTTAACTAATTTTCAAAATCCAGTTAAAATTAACTGTTTTCCCCACACTGAAAATAATTAAAGAGGGAGTGTATCTCTTGTCCGTATCTGGTCCCGCATGGAAATCGTTTAAATTCAAATTAAACCCTTTCGAAGCTTGCAAGTTCATAATCCCATGATTGTGAATTTTTTTTTTGACATGTTATTTGGACCTTGCGAACCGAGCTAGATTAACAGGCATGATTCCACAAGCATTATAGCTAAGCGGTAATTTTTGTAGATCAAGCTATCCAAGCTACCCGATTCCTGAAGTAATTTTTGACATAATGTCTATTTTTATTTAATGACGAATTTTTTTATGAGGTAGCTTGCGTATTTTTGACTCTAAAAAATGGCTATCACTCTTTAAAAACTAATAAAATAGATTGATAGATAGATAAAATATACATGAACCGAAAGGTATGGTTTCTGGCTGATTTTGCAAATTTAAGACAGTTGTTGACTAAAAAAGCAATCCCGGAAATCTTTCCAATTGATTCGTCAATTTTTTTTTAGCATGAATTCAGCTCAATCGCTGAAAAACTGCGAACAAAATAAAGTTCGCAACCATAGGGATTCGAACCAGCAAGCTTAGAAAGTGGTTTAATTTGAATTTAAATAATTTCCATTCGGGACCAGATACAAGAGATACGGCTGTATTGATTTTCGGCATTTCCCGTTTCAAAAAGCGCCAGTTTCAAAAATGTCCGTTTTCGTCGTTAGCCGTTTTGAGTGATATAAATTTGATCTTTTACCGTTTTGGGCCAATTTTTTTCCATCCATAATAACCATGTTTTTAATGGCTCGTTCAGGAACCCGAAGTTTGAGTTGGTGTCGGAGTGGAGTTTTCAGGATGCTAAATTCTCCAATTCAAATTCCAACTCCGGGTTTTGTGAAATAGCCTTGAAAGATCATAGTAGTGTCCATGCGCTATGGAAAAACGTTGTATACCATTTGATAGGCCTTCAAAAATCCTTATTTGACTTAGAGATCCAATTTTGCCAAGAGCTCGATCTTAAAATAACCGCCTTTGTAGGGTGACACATAAAAACTAGTGCATTTTAAAAAGTTGGCATACGCAACAATTTATTAGTCAATTTTGAATTTCGAGTGCTGAACCAAATTAACATCTATTGTTAGAATTCTGGTGTCACTCGCTGAACAAATACCTGATACTCGATCACCCAAACCACCCAAAATATCCTAAACCATTTTATATCACCCTAAAGCTCTTTTAACGGCTCTAAACCACTAAAACTCAGCCCAAACCACCCAAAACCACTATCCCAAATCATTTGAAACTGCCCCAAACATCCCTAATCACTCCAAACTACGTTAGATCATTTCAAATAACTCTCCGACCTGAACCTATCCAAACCACCCAACAATCATTGACCACTTCTAATCACCTGATTCACCTCAAATGTTCCTGAAACCCTTTAACCTTTTGAAACGAGCCTGAACACACATTATACCGCAGTGAACATGGAGATACCTGAATAAAATGGTGCTGAGGGTTGGTAGTTGCTCGGGAACGTGAACAGAAGCAAAGGTACAGGAGCAAATTTAGAGCAAAGTGTTCAAAGACATATTTAAGGATAAAAATATATAATTAAATAACTAAAAAACGAGGATGTTTTTCGAAAAAGTAAGGTGCCTCTAAGGCGACTGTCCACCCTTGTTTATCGTATAGACGTCAAAAAATTTTAAACGGTTATTTAAGTTTTAAAATGGAGCCTTCGGCAAAACTGGAGGGTAAAACGGAATTATGCAGCAAATTCTCGTAATTTTGCAGCAAATTTTTGTTTTAATTTTTTCTTAAATTTCCTTAACTTTTTTCAAAGTTAATAACACCATCATGTACACTGTAGCCCTACAATTCTAGTTTCTAAGGAAGGTACTTTTTTTTTGGCCGCTAATTACTTTATTCTGGCCGCGAATTACTTTTTTCTGGCCGCAAATTACATTTCTGGCCGCAAATTACTTTTTTCTGGCCGCAAATTTAAAAATGGCCGCAAATTTTCGCGGCCATTTTAAATTTGCGGCCATTTTTTAACAAATTGCGGCCAGAAAAAAGTATTTTGCGGCCAAAAATGTAATTTGCGGCCAGAAAAAAGTATTTTGCGGCCAAAAATGTATTTTGCGGCCAAAAAAGAGTAATTAGCGGGATTTCTAATTTGCGGCTAGAATAAAGTAATTAGCGGCCAAAAAAAGTACCGTCCAGTTTCTAATGACGTGTCATTTATTGCTCCATCTCTGAAAAAAGTAGAACAAAAAAAGGAAAGTATGAACCAAATTTTTTTTTATTTGCTTCATACTTTTACTTTTTTGTTCTACTTTTTGTAGAGATGGTGCAATAAATGACACGTCATTAGAAACTAGCATCGTAGGGCTACATGATGGTGTTATCATCTTTGAAAAAAGTTAAGAAAATTTGATAGTTAAAAAGAAAAACATAAGTTTGCTACAAAATTACGAGAGTTAGCTGCAAAATTTCGTTTTACGCAAAATTGGATCTTTGAGTCAAATAAGGATTTTCGAAGCTCTATCAAATGGTATATAAAGTTTTTTTCCAAATTGGATCGACACTATTAAACCTTACCTTGTTAGTTACACCTGTGTGCGAAAAAGTAAAAAAACAGCTGAGACACAGACTCTCAATCTCTAGAGAGCATGGTGTTATTAAGTGGAGCAAAGCTATTCTTGTTGGCTCAAAGGAGTCATAAGCAGGGCCGCAACTTGAACTTTCTCAAGGGGGGGGGGGTAATTTGCCTAATTTTCACGGTCGAGGGTACATATTTCCAAGGGGGGCGGGGTAATTACCCCTTCGAACCTCCCCCCGCCCCCAAATTGCGGCCTGGTCATAAGTTAAAAAACTTCAGAAAAATAATTTCTATATATTAGACCACGGGCTAACTATTTTTTTAGAATTTGAAATTTTAATTTACAATAATTTGGTTTTTTTAAGCTGGTAAGCAATCAGCGCAAGTTCTTTCGCACCAGAGCTACTCGGTCTGTGGAGTGGCGTAAAGAGCAGTTGAACAAGCTGAAGGCAGCTGTGCTAAAATACCAAAATGAAATTGTGGAGTCTGTGTACCAGGATTTGCGACGGCCCAAAGAGTTGACCCAACATATGGAGGTCTGCATTTGAAAATACTATTGTCATTGCTTGCATGTCTATTCAGGTGCATGCACCAATTGGAGAAATCGACAATTTTCTGAAACATATGGATGAATGGTCTATGCCAATACAAGTGAACATATTTGCTAGATTTAGATTACTGACAAGAGTGGTTTAGGTAAAAGATGATAAGGGTGTGGACAAGCCATTTGTTGTAAAGGAACCCGAAGGTAACAGTCGTTTAGGACCTTTTATGTGATTCCATAAACTTTGATGCTTGCCATAATTACAAAGCTGAACCTTCAAGGGGCATGCCTGGGTAAGCCTTCCACTCTCAAACCTTGGGTTGCTGATTTGTCCGAGAAGTGGATTATTGTGCAGGGGTGGTGAAGGTTCAACAACACTTTATTGGAAAACAGACAGGAAAAAACAGGAATCAAGGCGAAAAAAATTGTGGGGGAAAAAGGAGAAAAATGAAAACCTATTCTGGCAAGCATCAAAGAAACAGTTCATTCTTAATTTGGATTATTTTAGGCGTAGTACTTGTAATGACGGCCTGGAACTACCCATTCGCTGTAGGCTTGCTGCCTTTGATAGCTGTTATTGCTGCAGGTAGCTCTACACGAACATACACAAAACTTTTTTACCTCAAGAAAATGAACAAACTAAACTTTTAGGCAACACTGCTATTATCAAACCCTCAGAAGTCAGCCCTAAATCAGCTAGTGTGTGGGAGAAAATGATTTCAGACACATTTGACAAAGTAAACTTCGATTAATGTCACTTTGCTAATCCATAATTATTTGCAGAACTATATGGCAGTGGTTCTTGACGGTGTGCAAGAGACCACAAACCTGCTCAAGGAGCGTTTCGACCATATTTGCTACACCGGCTCTGAAATGGTGGGCAAAATAGTGATGGCTGCTGCAGCTAAACATGTTACACCTGTCACCCTCGAGCTGGGTGGTAAATGGTATACTTTTGAGTAGCTAAGCAAGTAAAATCGATTCTCGATAAACCGTCACCTCCCAAAAGTTCGTTTTGAGAAACGATCGGCAAAATCGGAATCCTTGCGATATTTCAGACTAGACTGACGAGTCATTTTTGGCAAAAAGAATTCAAAAATTGAGCTAAAAGAGTATCGGACCCTAGGCAGGAACGAACTTTTGGGTGACGGCTTACCGAGAGTTGACTGTAGCTTAAAAGTTTTTTCGGCTAGGGGAGATCTGGCAAAAACGATATCTGGCAAAACGATTTTTGGCCAAAAGATATTTGGCGAACCGAAATTTGGCAAAACGAGATTTGGCAAGCCGATATTTGTTGCTAAACTAAGTAGCTCAGCAGATTGTGAGCATGGTTAAACATCTAAAACGTTGGAAAAAATGCTTTCATGAATATTCGAACTAGGAATTTTAGGCTACTCTTGCCATGAATAGCTCAGTCAAGCTTGCCAAACATCGTTTTGCCAAATCTCGTTTTTGCCAAATCTCGTTTTTGCCAAATCTCACCTAGCCGTTTTTTTTCAGTCCTGGAATAGTGGACACTGATGTGGATATGAAGAAGGTGGCTGAGAAAATAGTGAACATCAAGTTTCTGAACTGTGGTCAGATTTTCATGACCTACGACTACTTGATGACCACTCCAGATGTAAAACCCAAGCTAGTGCAAGCCCTCAAAGACTGCATTATTCAACGATTTGGTGAAAATGCCAGAAGAGTCCTAATTACAGCAGGATTGTTAACAAAAATCATTTTGAGTATGGGGTTTTTTGTTAAAATAGTAGCTAAACAATTTTTACCCTTTAAGTCGGATAAAATCTTTGGTTGAGAAGAGCTCTGCGAAGTGCTCTACAAAGGCGGAGAGTTGGAAAGGTGAGTGTGCTGCCACTATTCGTGCTACAGCTGCTTTGAATTGAAAACGATTACCGTTAAACAAATAAATTTGATTCCTCATTGTGGCTGCCCCAATGTCTGGATCAATGAATGTGAGACTAGGGCGGCTGGTCTCGCTTCCTTACAAATAATCTCATTGTGGTCAACCAAATTAAATTTCACTGCAAATATAGATAGAAGGGAGGGCATTATGGCCGCGAGACACTATGTAGGTCGTTGACTGTATCTTATAAGGGTCTGTTTTGGGTGAAAGCATAGTTAACTATATTTTCCACTTTACGATTTCAGGATTCAGAAGCTATTAATTGGGCCTATTTTTACAACTTTTTACTTTCTAAAGTTATGTTGCCAGCATTTTCAATAGCGCAGACAACGATAAAGCAAAACGGTATTTTACGAGGTTTATTTGTAATCACACTCCTGTTTGCTAAAAACAGGGTTTTTAATCGTCCTTTTTTAAAAAGATTTGTCCTTTTCGGGACCCAAAATCTTTTTATTTTGGAAGTTTTCAGTTAAAATCTTTTTTTTTCGCTCCAAAATAGCATTAAAGGCCTGACCTCTTCCTACTCGGTGGTCCCCGCCAATTCAAAAATTTTCCCTTGATTATTGGACTTCTGTACGGATTTTTCCGTTAGGTTTCTAACAAAACTAGGCCTGAAATCAAATTTTAGACTTAGTTTTGTTAGAAACCTAGCGGAAAAATCCGTACAGAAGTCCAATGATCAAGGGAAAATTTTTGAATTGGCGGGGGACCACCGAGTAGGAAGAGGTCAGGCCTTTAAGCACTGGATAAAATGAAATAAATTTTTTTACGCAAATGTCCTTTTTTCGAAATTTTTCATTACGAACCATGGCTAAAAAGGATAAGTTAAAACCTGTAAAAAGAATAAAATTGAATAGATACTCCAACAAGTTTAGTCCTTTAAATATTTATTGTTGCGACATTTTCTGCAGCGTTCATATAGTTTTAGTACCAAAAAACTAGAAGGTAAATATTTTAAAATTTATTTTTAGAGACGATGTGTTCATACCACCAATAATTTTGGATGCAAACAAAGAGGATTGTAGCATGAAAGCCGAGGTATTCTATACACTTCACGCTTGAAAAGCATTAAATAAAATCCATATAACTTCAGATTTTCGGGCCAGTGCTGCCGATCATGACAGTCAACAAGCTAGAAGATGCAATTGAGCATATTGTAGATGGGGAGAAGCCTCTGTCCATATACTTGTTCTCCAACAACCAAAAAAGTATCCAGAAAGTGGTAGAGGGCACATCCAGTGGAGCTGTTGGCGTGAATGATGCAATGAAACAAGTCCAAACAGCTGGCGTGCCATTTGGAGGCGTGGGACAGAGTGGCATTGGCAAATACATGGGCAAGTGGGGATTCGACGAGTTCAGTCACCACAAGGCTGTCATCCAATGTCCTCTTTAAATGGATGAAAAATGCTGCTGCTGTTTACAATATATATATTCCAAAGTATACACAAGAAATTAAATAAATATTGATATTTAAATTGATAAAACCTTCCTCTACGCTTGCAATACATTTTTATCCAAAGAATTAAACAAATAAGATAATGCTTTGAAGTTATTAAAGCAGAATTCTTTTTGTAACCAATTTTTTTCGGCAAACAAAATGTGGACCCTAGTAGCGAAACAACTTTCCGAAAATATTCAACGTTGTTTTTTGTCACATTTTTTTATTCAAACTATAAAAAGGCAGCGCCGGCGTTGAGAACCAAAATCACCAACAAAATTGACCAGCTGCCGCTGCTTTATTCGTACACGACACTTTTAAATAGTCATAGCTTTTTTCTAGACCGTATTCCGAAATTCTGTAAACGCAGTTCTAACAATTTTTTCGGTATATAACGTGAAAAACACGATTTTTGCTTGGTCCTCCCTGGGGTTTTGGTTCTGGTCTGTGGATGGCCTCTGGATGGGTTGGGCCTAAATCACAGGGAGACCAAGCGAAAATCGTGTTTTTGACTTTATATACCACGAAAATTGTTATATTAACTGACAATGAAACCGCCCGAACTGTACGATCAAATTCGGAAATTCTGTTAAAGCCATCTTGTAGAGCATGGTCGATTTGTACAGTGTAGCCGGAGTTATTTTGGCGGACAGAGACAAAAATTTTGAGTTGTAGGTCAAAGAAAGCCGGAAAACCCGAAAAATAGCAATTGTGGATATTTCACTGCTTCAATTCTCGGTGTTTTGTTTGTCAAGTGCCAAATTTGATTATTATGACCTTATGTTACTTTCTGATTTCACGTCTGATAGTGATGTTTTTAGAAATGTTTTCAAAATTTTCTGAAAAGTCAAATTTTTACGGCACATATCATGGGTCCTGCGCGCAAATCAAAGTGTGTACTTTTTAAAAGATGAAAAGTGTTAAAGGGGGCATGCTTATGCGCGACACCAAGATTGAGGAGGAGTTATTTTATATTCCTCTTTTATGTCCATGAAAAATTATCGTGTGAATGTTTGATGCTCTTTATGGAAATGCTAGAACGACATGAAAGTGGATCTCCGACAATTTGGGAATTGGGGATTTAGTAAATAAATTAGTATGGTACAATATGAGGGGCTGTAGCTCAGTGGTAGAGCGTCCGCTTAGCGTGCGGAATGTCGTGGGTTCAATTCCTACCTGCTCCAAACCCAATTTTTGCAGCTTTATTTTCACTAAATTTATTATCACTAAAATTTGAGTTTTCAGAAAATTTTGAAATAATTTCTAAAAAGATCACTATCAGGGGCCTATTCAACAGTTGAAAGTTGAAAGTAGAAAGTAGAAAGTTGAAAGTTGAAAGTTGAAAGTGAAAGTGTTCCAACACTTGAAAGTGAAATTTGTGAAAGTTGAAAGTTGAAAGTAGAAAGTTGAAAGTGAAAGTGTTCCAACACTTGAAAGTGTAAAGTTGAAAGTTGAAAGTAGATGGTAAAAATCGGTGGGTTGAAATAGGTGGTCCGATTTTTTGTGAAAGTTGAAAGTAAAATTTTTTTTCGGTTTTGGTCATTTCTAGATGCAATTTTTTGCGTAGAATCCAAATTTGTGGGTATTTTTTGCGATTTCGATATGTAATTCGGATCTTTTCATTATTTTTCAACCTCGAGTAGTAACAGGGAATACCTATAAAGTGGTACCCACACATCATTATTGTTATCAATTTACCACAGTACCCTTGTCTTAATCCATTATCAGTAACCATGGGGTCCCATTTAGGCGGAATTGCGGAATTTAAATTTCTTAGTTTGAACCAACCAAACCAAGTGGTCGTCCACTTGGATCAAATTTTTTTTCACGTTTTTAATTTTCCAAAACCTGTTTTCTGGACTAATTCGGGGTGCTGAAGATGGTTTGATAGTGGTAAAATTCCGTTTTCTCGGGTATTTTTTGAGTTTTGACGTATAATTGATTTTACCAAAACTCGACTTTACCAAAACTCAAAAATACCCGATAAGACGCCATTTTACTATTATCAAACCATCTTCAGCATGCCCGAATTAGTCCAGAAAACAGGTTTTGGAACATGAAAAACGTAAAAAAAAATTTCGCACCAAGTGGACGACCACTTGGTTTGGTTGGTTCAAACTGCAAAATTTGAATTCCCGCAAAATGTACGAATTTAAAAATTTAGAAATATATAGGAGGAAGTGAAAGTTGACAGTTGAAAGTGAAAGTTGAAAGTGAGTCACTTTCAATTGTTGGAACACCATCAACTTTCAACTTTCACTTTCAACTTTCAACTTTCACTTTCTACTTTCAACTTTCAACTCTTGGAACACTTTCACTTTCAACTTTCAACTTTACACTTTCAACTTTCAACTGTTGGAATAGGCCCCAGACGTATAATCAAAAAGTAACATACGGTCACAATAATCGGATTTGGCACTTGACAAAAACACCGAGAATAGAGCATTGAAATATCCAAAATTACCGTTTTTCATGGTTTTCCTATTTTCTTTGACCTAAAACTCAAATTTTTTGTCGCTGTCCGCCAAAATAACTCCGGCTACACTTTACAAATCGATCATGCTCTACAAGATAGCTTAACAGAATTTGCGAATTTGATCGTACAGTTCGGGGGGTTTCTTGTGAGTCGAACTGCGTTTGGTAACACTTTACTGGGCCCCCCCCACGGCTGACCCACTTTCGAGGTGAATTTTTAAAAACCGATTGCATTTTCGTGTTTCTCGACCCGGATTTTTACGGGAAATGATCATCAGATTCTGTGAAAGTGAAAAAAAATATTTGGGATTTGCCTTGGTCCCCCAAGGTATAATTTTAGAAAAATTTGAAAAAAAAATATTTTTTAAATTGGCGCCTTTGAATTTTAAAGGGATTAAGGGCTGTATTGGGAGGGGAAGGGAATAAGGGGCCACTAATCACACAAGGCCCCTAACAAGAAGATGTTGAACATAGTTTTGAATACTGGGGCTACCGCATAAATAAACTCTGGTATGCATGCTTTTTCATGCATCCAGAGTCACTTTCGAGTGATTTGTGTCTAAGGTATGTGGGTGTGCGCATCTCAACTCCAAGCCCCAAGCTCCCTGCGCCCCGAAGGGGCGCAGGGGGCTTGAGAGTTAGAGATGCGCGCACTCACTTACCTTAGATATAGTTCCGAGAAGTACTCTTGATCAAAAAATGCGTATAGAGTCTGGTGGATGGTTGGGTGAGGGGGTGCTAACCGGGCTATAGTCCCTCCCCTGAAATTTTTCAGCCCCCCCCCCTCCTGCAATTTTTTTCTAAATACACTTCTGATCCTGAGCCTGAGCTTTGAAAAATAAAAATTTAGGTGTGCGGGGGGGGGGGGGGGGTTGCTAGGGCTGTTGTGGGGTTGGTACCGGAGTTTGTTAACCAGCGCAGAAACATGTATTTAAAACTTTTACATTGAAAAACCTTCAATTTTTAATTGTTTGAAGAGAATTTTTAACTTTTCTCGTTTTTTGTGCAAAATCAATAAACTGTTTTCGGAAAACTGTACAGTGGTGATAATCTTTGATGTTGTTGTTCAATCAATCAAAAATAAAAGTTCTTTCTTGTTGTTTACATAGACAAGACAAAAAACGCTAAAAATAAGGCAAAAAGAGGGGTTTTTCACTTTTTGTAACTTCAACTGTCCGTTTCTCAGCCCTGTATTTTTTCTAAAAAAACAGTCGACGTGTTATTTTGTAGAGAAATCAAAGAGCTTTCGAATGGTGCAATGGATGTCATATTTTCACCGACATTTCTTTGAGAAAAGCTATTATTTATGTGGCTAAACAGTCATTTTCCTTAGATTTTTCTTTATTTTGACTAGAAATTGACACTTTCATGTTGATGGTCAAAACTTTTTCCATAATTATCAAAATAGAAGTTTGACCCACCAAATTGTAGCTAAGAAACAGGGCTACGAAATAATAGTGTGAAATAAATGAATTTTTTGAGATGATCGCAGTTTCTGTTATTGCGGTTGCCTGTTCAATTTTTTTTGTCCGGGTATAAAATGGACTCGTATCAGAAAAATGAATTTACAACGATGTCAAAGCCTGACAATTAAAAAATTGAACTAAGCATTTGAAAGAGGAAGAAAAATGCTACATCTTTGCCTTTAACAGAACTTTCAACACGCAGGAAAAATTCCAAAACTTTCACAATTTATAAAATGTAACCATGTGTTCAATTTTTTTTTGTCCGCTACTGTATGTCGACATAAGATAATAAAATAACAAAGTCAAAAGAATCGATTTAGTTTATTGTGTTGTCTTGGATGGATTTTGACATTTAGTTTTGAACTTTATTAGCAGTTTAACATGCACAGTTCCCTTGCCAGACAAGTTTATGATTTTGACACTGGGCCGTGTTGAGCAGGGTTTATTTGCTTATATAGCTGCCTTTAAATTTACAAGTCACTATAAAAGTGTGAGCATAGAATGGACCTGTGACAAATAAAACTAAAAATATGGCAGGGTCCAAATTTTGGTGTTACGTGTTACGCCGGAGTGTGGGGGAGCTTTAGAAAATGCTAATGCATACTTTTAAAACATTGAAAAACATTTTGAATAACAATTCCTTTAAACGAAGGTCTGATTGAACTTAGGAAATTTTTATAAACTATTTGAGCGGCTGGAATTCAAAACTTCTTACAAAATTTCATTTTTCTTGTAAAAAACATATTAGAAGTTCAGATTAATGATAAACTTATCAGCATTTCAGTTAAGTTATGGCTTCAAAAGACAATTCGATTGCTCAAGACAAGGACAAGTCCATTGAAGATGTTTTGCAGACGCACGCTGCTCTTATCTTTTCAATTTACAAGTCGATGAATGAAACTTGCAACAGTCTGAAGAACAATATGGTAAATAGAGCTTATCGACTCTTGGTTCTATTCAACTTCATTTCTTTTAGGAAAATTTGGTTAGCGAATTCCGCGAACTGAAGACTTGCGTGAAGGAGTCTGCTTCCATGTGCAGACTGAGGGTGAAGATCGAGTCAAGGAGGAAAAGGACTGGCGCTCTCATGCCGAACATCTAATTGAACTGCAAGAAGATCAGCGCAAGAAAGAAGTCGACCGTCTGATGCTTGTGATGGAGGTGCTCAAGTTGTCGAATGCGCAGAATCCAGCTTCGTCTACTTCTGCCAAGCTGACTCAGGCTCGTGCTCTTCAAGCTGCAGTTGATGAACGTACGCTTAAATCAGAGGAAAATAGTGATGTGTCCAATCCCGTTGCTGACCATAAATTGGGGACCGAGAGGTGAATTTTCGGCGCTGCTGGAATATACCCTCCAAAGAATGCTACTGGAATATACCCCACCCAGTAATTTAGGCTCTGATTTAGGCTTAGGTTTAGATTCAGGGCCTGGCCATTATTAACAACGGCGTTTGTGCAATCTTTTCTTTCGAAAATGCTATTTTTAGTACCCTCTAATAATTATTGAGGGGCTATATTCCAGCAGCTTTTGGGAGGGTATATTAAAGTAGCATCGATTTTGCTTTATTCTACTGATTATTGTCTGTTTTTAGTGGCGTTCCGATCTCTTTGAAGCTTCCAGCTTTCAGTTGTCCGGTGCAAAACATTGGCTCACCTGCAAGCGAGATCTTCCAGGTATAGAAAGAAATTTGCTGACTTTTGAGAAGTCATAACTTTTTCTAAGCCGTTTTTTCCAAACTCTGTGAACACCAATCGACTTAGTTTTTCATAGCAATTTTTTGGCATAGATGTCAAACCACGATTTTCGCTTGGTCCCGCTGTGGTTTTGGTCCTGGTCCTAGATAGCCTCTGGATAGGCAAGAGCCAAATGACAGTGGGGACCAAGCGAAAATCGTGTTTTTGACATTACATACCAAACAAATTGTCATGAAAAACGAAGTAGATTGGTGTTCACGAAATTTAGAAAAACGGCCTAGGAAAAAATTATGACCACTCAAAGTGGGCAAATTTATTAACATACCTGTCTTTGTATTACGTGTCTACTTTAGAGCGAAATCAAAGAACTGAAAGCTTCCTTGACGGACTCTGCTTCTAAGGTGTTAACTGAAGGTGGGGATCAAGTCAAGGAGAAAAAAGAAGAGATCTCTCTTGTGGAGCATCTCGTTCAGGTCCAGGAAGATCAGGGCAAGGAGCAAGTCGAACGTCTAAAGCTTGTGATTGAGAGCCCAAGATTTTGAATGAGCAGGACCTTACTTCATCTAATGCGTCAAGCTGACACAATTTCTCCAAGCTACCGTAGGTGATCTTCTTCATGAATCGAAATCGATTGATGATGTGTCCAAGTCCGTTGTTGACGATAATTTGAAAATCCAGAGGTGATTTTTCGTTGTTCTACTGTTGCTCATTGCCCATTTCAGTGTCGTTCCGATCTCTTTGAAACTTCCAGCTTTCGGATCACCAATCATAAGCACATCTGCCAGTAAGAACTTGAGGTACTTTGTGCGTTACTAATAATGCATGTTCTATGTGTATTGTTTTAGGAGTTGTCTAAGTAATGCGGTTATTTTTTTAATTGGGTTATTTCATGCTCTTATGTTTAAGCGATCGAGTCAATCTTCCGGTGTTTCCCAAGTTTTCCAGCTCTGGACCGAACATGGAATCAATCCAGATTTCTTCGTCTGATGGTGATGAGAAAACGACGACTAGCTTTGGTTCACTTGCTAAGGATGCTGAAACAAAGAGCAGCAGTTTTCCTAACTTCAATTTCGCGAGTGGCAACAAGAACTCTCAGGTATTTAATTTGTGGTTGAGTTTGGTAGTTGTAGTTATCCATTTTAGGATTTATACAAGTAAGTCTTTTGTTGTTATTGTCGTTATCGTGCATTTGATCACACGCTCTTTTAATTCAGCGAAAAGGTCGATGTCGTAGCGTCTCCCATATTTTCTGGCTTCGGATCGAATATTAATCAAGCGCAGAACTCATCCTCGCTGTTTGGTGGCAATACAAAGCCCGCGGTAAGCTTCAGTTCTTTTGCAAAGGTGGCTGAAGCTAAGAGCGGTGGCTTACTCAATATCCCTTCGTCTTCTGTGTCGACTTTCGGTTGTGGCACTAAAAACTTCCAGGTGATAAATTTGTGGATGATTGTGATTTTTTCATGCATTCATTTTAGGATTCCCAAAGTAAGACCATCGGTTTGGATGGCTGTCTAATTAGTCTATTACCCGCTTCTTGTTTAGCACACCGGTTAATTTCGCAGCGTCTCCTAAATTTTCTGGCTTCGGATCGAATTGAATCAAGCGCAGACTTCTTCTTCGTTGTTTGGTGGCGACAGAAAAACGACGACAAGCTTTGGTTCTCTTGCTAAGGAGGCTGAAGCAAAGAGTGGTGGCTTTCTCAATTCCACTTCGTCTTCCATGTCAACTTTGGGGGTGGTAACAAATTTCCAGGTGCTTGACTGCTACTTCTTATAGGGTCTTATATGGTTTCTCTTCATAGGTGTTCCGAAAGTAAGGCTGGCCGTGGGGAATCAGTGCTTCGCTTTGCTCATTGACAAATTCTTCATCATCCATCGTTACTGTATGACTTATTGAGTTGTTATTCATTTGGGAATAGTTTATGCCTTGAAATAAAGTTGTGGTGTCTTGATCGTTTGGTTGGCACAAGAAAGACGCAGTTCTTTACTAGATGTCGTGGATTTACTGATTTGCTCCTGTATTGTTAGTCGATCGATTATTTATTTGGTATATAGTGTCAAAAACACGATTTTTGCTTGTCCCCTGTGGTGTAGGTCTCACCTATCAAGAGGCCATCTACAGATCAGAGCCCAAACTACAGGATGGACCAAGCAAAAACATTATATACATTTACGACATTATATACCAAAAAATTGTTAGTGCAAACGGAACCGATCTGCGTTTACAGAATTTTGAAATTGTGTCAATACAAAAAGTTATGGCCGTTTAAAAGTGTTAGAATTTCTTGAAACACCCTGTACTTCACTTGTTCCATTTTTGCTCGCTGATTCTTGATAAAGATTATGAGACTAGTAAACGTCGTGGTATATCTCTGAGAATTCCGGTCAGAAGGTAAAGTTGTGGTTGGCTGGTTGCCGTGCCAGCGCTCTCCACTTTTAATTTTTACGGAAGTTTTTAAGTTAGCCTGTTCAGTAAATGAATTCGTAAATCAAAGTCATATATAAATGTTAACCGTATACAGTGTGTCCGAAATTACGCGCACATCCAAAAAAGATCGTGTACGTAGCGCCTTGCCCGGTCGATTCCCATTCTTGGGATCCAAACCCGTGGAAATCTCCAGAATTGTAGAATTTGAGAACGAGGAACACAACCACACCTAGAAACAGACGCCAAACTTCCCACTTCTCTTTATTTTCGAAATAATAGTCACTACGACGAAGGACATTTTGTTGACGAAACAAAAAGTATAAAAACCTCATGATTTCTCTGGGAAAGTGTCATTGTAAATCGCCGCAGCTTTCGTCCCTTCGGCAACAGCATGCTTGGCCATTCACCTTTCAAAAGGAGCCCAGTAGACGAATCAATTTCATGAACGGATATCGTTGAAACCTTCTGCTTCTTGTGAGACTGATAGCGCCTGAAAACAAGACGCTTTCCAAAATAACAATTTCAGTACACAGCGACCTACTTCGCGAGAAAACTAGCATCCTGACACAGACGTTCGAAAATATCTTCGCAAAAGGCATCCATGACGTCAATGGCTTCTCGCTTGATTCCTATTTCCTAGACGAAGGAAGAGCGCAGTTCTTGCTTCTTGATATCAGCCATTATCTGAACGAAAAACTCATTAAAAGACAGATAACCATTTTTTCCAACTTAAAATTGTGTGAGGAATTGGATTTCTTAAGTCCAAAATTGCGATTTTACACACTCCAACTTCAAGGTACCACCTGGTCAGGTGGATATCCACCTGGATGGCCTAAAAATAAAAAAAGTAATTTAAATAAAAAAATCCATTTTTCAAACTAAAAAATTTGTGAGGAATTGGGCTTGTTAAGACCAAAAGTGCGATTTCACCTACCCAACCCCAAACTGGGGCGGCTACCACTGGATTTAAGTATTACCTGTTTTAACGCGCTTGTTTTTTAACTTTTCGAACCTATTCCGTTCTCGAACGTCAATTATTTTTTGTTATGGCTTTTTCACGTACTTCGAGTTCGACTTCGAGTTTGAGTGGCTCTAGGTAAATTGCTTCTCTTCAAATTGCCCCTCGGTAAATTCCCCTCAAAATTTGTCTCGGGACGAATTTTTTGATTCAAAAGAGATTTTATTTCGATCCACTGGCCATAGTGGGGTGCCGTCCGGTCCCTGTCCCGTCCTGGACGGCACCTAAAAATGGATGTTTTCTGTTTCTGATGTTACACGTTCGAATCCTGGTGGTAGTAATTAAATCATTTTTTTTTTCAATAACAGTCATGAACTAAATTTTATAAGACTATTATTTCTCAGAGTGTGGGCGGAAAACCGCCTGGTATCTCGCTTATATGGGTATCCAGCTCCAGAATTCAAAATTTTTGATAGTGGTACTTAAGTATTGGGTACCCAGATATGATTAGGACGTTTGAGATACCTGAATGTATGAATGGCTTCATAGAGGAATAGGAACAATCCACCACCTACAAACCGTCTTGGATTCGCTTGAAGATACCCAGCCGGAGAAGTATCCACTTCCAGAAGCCCAAAATTTAAAATTGAGAAAAATTGAATCAAACCATGGTTTCTTGCTCAGAATCGTGCCCTTATTATGATTTTGATAATATTAAAATATCGATTTGACTTACCAAAACGGACCCAGGTGGTAGTACTCAGGTAGTGATACCTGGGTAGCAGTGAACTTTTTGTCTTATGAGGAACTCCAATAAATTAAAATGTCTTTCTATAATCCAACCTCAGTTCTATTGGATAATCCATGCACCAACCAAACCAAGTGGTCGTCCACTTGGTGCAATTCTTTTTACATTTTTCATGTTCCAAAACCTGTTTTCTGGACTGACTTGGGCATGCTGAAGATAGCTTGATAATAGTAAAATAAGGTTTTGTATCGTATTTTTTGAGTATTGGGAAATAATTGATTTCACCAAAACTCGATTTTACCAAAACTCAAAAATACACTACAAAACAAAAATTTTACCACTATCAAACCATCTTCAGCATGCCCTAGTTAGTCCAGAAAATAGATTTTGGAACATGAAAAACGTGAAAAAAATTCGAAACAAGTAGACGACCACTTGGTTCGGTTGGTGCATAGATTATCCAGTGGAACTGCGGACAAATTATAGAGAAGCATTTTAAATAATGGGAGTCCTTCATAAAACAAAAGAAATTTATTTAAATTTTTTTACTATAAAGAGAGTTCACTGCAGGTACTGGAGACCTAACTCAACTAAGAGAACACCAAAAGATTATAGACTTCGAGAGTAAGTCAAAACTAATGAGGATGAATCTGAACCATCGAGAGTGGATCTTCGAGAATTTCAAACTCATTTGAATAAAAAATTCTCTAGGACAAATTTTGAGGGGAATTTACCGAGGGGCAATTTACCTGAGGGGCAATTTACCTGAGGGGCAATTTACCGAGGGGCAATTTACCGAGGGGCAATTTGAAGAGGGGCAATTTACCGCCGCCCAGTTTTGAGTTCAAGTTTGAGTTCAGACCGAAGGTGTTCATGTCGACAAAGATTCTAACTTGAACTAGAAGTCGAGGCTCTAGGTAAATTCGACCACAGTAAATTCGCCCACGGTAAATTCACCCACAGGTAAATTCGCCCACAACTCTTAATTTTTTCACTTTCATATTTATAATGTCATGGTTTTCATACTATTATACCCATAAATGTTTTCAGGAAAATGTTTTTAAAACCAAAGCATCGATTTTTCGACTAAAAGCTCCTCTAGGTCTTGCGAATCCAGACGACTATCCAATCGGTATGAAAATCAAAAATATATAAAATACTTAGAATTATGTCTACTCAGATTCATTTCCTTAGATAATTAAAGTTATACCAAAACTTTTTTTGAGCGAAACTACGGAAAAAAAACGTTTCGCTGATTTCATTCACGTGAATAAAATTGGTGAAACGTTTTTTACCGTAGTTTTGCTCCAAAAAACTACTCCACCTACATTTTTTAACTACCAATTTTTTTTCTCTAAACTACTCCACTTACATTTGTGCGCAACTCTTTACTAGTCACAACTTCCGTACGCTGGCCTACCCCAAGCCTAAGGCCAAGCCTAAACTTGTTGTTTACAAGGGTAGTTACGGCAATTTTAAAAGGTCGGATTCTTGGAGGGGGTGGCGTTGGTATTCGCTACTAGCGCCGAAAAATCAATAATGAGCAAGGCGCAAAATTTGTGTCGCATAAAGTAAAAAGTAATTTGTGAAAAAGTAAGGACTATAAATAAACACTTCTTGGAACAAATGAAAAAATCAAGAGCTGTGGGCGAATTTACTTGTGGGCGAATCTACCTGTGGGCGAATTTACCGTGGGCGAATTTACTGTGGGCGAATTTACCGTTTCCCGAAGTCGAAGGTGTTCAAGGGGCATGCCCACGCTAATAATAAATAGTGCCCGGGAATTCAATTTTTTTCCGAATCATTGAACTTCTGTTAAAATTTTTCAACTTGTTTTCTAACAAAATCATACCTAAAATTGAATTATGGTCTTGTTTTGTTAGAAACCAAGTTGAAAAATCCGTACAGGGCCTAGCAGACTATTTGAAAAGTGAAAATGAAAAATTGAAAATGAAAAATTGAAAAGTGAAAATTCTCAAGCAGACTAATATTCGAAAAATTGAAAAATTGAAAATGAAAAGTGAAAATGAAAAATTGAAAATTTTTTTCATTTTCAAGCAGACTATTGGAAAATTGAAAAGTGAAAAGTGAAAATTTTTCAATTTTTCATGAAAAATTGATGACCAGTTCAATAATTAGGAAAAAAAATTGAATTCCCGGGCGCCACTTCTCATTAGCGTGGGCGTGCCCCTTTCACGTACTTCGACTTCGAGTGCGAGGTCGAAGTTATTTTATTTTACTGCAAACAATTGATTGTTTGTCGGGTTTTATTGTTGCTTACTTACTGTTATTATTGGATTAAGATATGATAAAACCTCGATAAAGGGGCACTGATGGCCTTTAACGGTTCAAGAAACTTGATATAAGGGCAACCTCGATAAGCGGGCACCTCGGCTCCTCCTTTGGGGTGCCCGCTTATCGAGGTTCGACTGTATCATTTTAAGCATATAAAATTACTTAAAAGGGCATGATGGAAATATTTGAAAGGCGGGTACCAGGTCAATTCAAACGAGAATTGTTTCAAAGTAAATTTTAGCTGAGTACTTTGCGGGGAATAAGTAATGAAAAGCAATTCCTTCATTCAATAGCATTGGTGCCTAGTGGATAAAATCCAACTGGCGGCCATTCCAACTGGCGGCCCCCGACTGGCGGCCATCCCAACTGGCGGCCACCGACTTGCGGCCATCCCAACTGGCGGCCACCGACTGGCGGCCATCACAACTTATACCCACCAAATACAAGCGGATATGAACAATAGCTCCCGGCGCCGATAGTTTCCGGCCTGTATAAAAGGGAAAATTGTTCCTGGTTTATAAAAAGCTATTAGGTTTCCTACAATGGGTGGGTGTAGGTGCATGTGTTGGTTGATGTCCGTGGAAGTTTGAGAAGTTCTTACTAAGCAATTTTGTCTGTTTTTTGTTTTTTCATTGATATAAGGGTCTAACTTCTCTCAGTCATAGTTAGCGCTGGAATATGATGGTCATTTTCGAATCCGGTCATATCACCGATCATATTTGGTTATATTCGGTCATCTTCTATTTTCAATTTTTGTGGCCAAAAAAAATTTAAAGGAGAGGGGAAACTGCCCTTCAAATTGAAGTGGAATTAAAACTTACTGTGAAATAAGAAAATATTTTAACACCGGTGCAGGGTAGGCCAGCGTGTGTTAACGCGGACTCAAAGATGTTCCCCAAACTACAAAAAGGTAAGAAAAAATGTTTGGTGAAAAACAGCCACTTTTAGAACACCCCGGCACGGATACTTACGTACTACTTTTTAGGTATAAGGTCCTAGATATTACCATCTCCAATCTAGATACCTGGGTCTTGATACCGCCACCTGGGCAATACTACCTGAATTTGAAACCTTTACACCGCCGGGGTACAACCACCTAGGTACACAGATCAAGAGTCTATGCGGTCACGCTGGCGCAGCTAGTTCGGTCAGAAGATGTGTTTTCGAACGTTGAGATACCATACAGGTAATTAGTGTACTTTTAGATAGTCGGGGTAATAGGTAGTAGGCTTAGTAGCCGCCAGTTGGGGGCCGCCAGTTGGGATGGCCACCAGTCGGTGGCCGCAGTTGGGATGGCCGACAGTTGACCCTCGTTCGCCTAGTGGGGTAGCGGCGGCGGACTGCGAAAGTTGGTCGTCGGTTCCATTCACACTGAAGGTATAGTTTTTTCTCGACTTTTCCAATATTTCGTCAAATTAATTCTCGTTTGAATTTCACTGGTACCCGCCTTTCTAAATATTTCCATTGGCGACGAGCATGCCCCTTTAAAAGACCATGGTTTTTGCGCGCAGTGGCATGTGAAAAACTTGAATTGGCGGGGGACACTTCTCTTTCGTCTATCAGTGTACTCTTTGGAGTAATTTGAAACGACTCGGAAGAGTACATTGACAGACGAAAGAAAAGTGTCCCCGCCAATTCAAAGTTTGCCCATACCACTGCGCGCAAAAACCGTGGTCCTTTAAATGACTCTCAAACCATGGTCCTTTAAACATGATTTACAAATTAGTGAAAAATGCCCACCCTCAGGTAAATAAGTTTCAATATGTCTACAAGAGTACACTTTCAGTGATAGAATGCTCAAATCTGCTTTTCCGAAGCTCTGGTTGCGCGCTGTCAATTGCATCAAGGTAAATGTTTCGCCTAAACCATCGTTTGGTTTACGTGTCCGATGTCTCTCCGGCTTCACTGGTCGAGGTGGCGTCGAGGCCAAATCCAATGGGCCGTTGACCGTTCAGCAAGCTGGCTACAATCGATTTGCTGACTCTCATCTTGAATCAAATCATCAAGGTGGACAGGAATCTTATGGGTGGGTCGATTATTCTGTTAAAGCATCACTAGAGTTTTCAAAATTCAGTGGATCAAACTTTGGCGGTCAGGAATCTAATGTCGGTGGCTACAATTCCGGCGAGGCCTACAATTTGTCTTCAAAATATATTTTAGGCGGACCGTCAAACTCTGATGCATTCTGTTACTTGGCCACAGGAAATTCGTAATTTGGCTGCTGAATTGCCGTCAGATGCGGTGCTCTTGACTGTTGGTTCTACTGAGCTTGCTGTCATTCACAATATCACGCAGCACGTTGAAGTCGTGGAAGAGAATATGAAAAAGGCCCGTTTCTATGAGGTGCTTACTCAGATTATTGAGCAGGTTGATAAATTTTCCTTATTTATGTGGCAATGCACTCTTCTTATGGCCTTTTTGGTGGTTATAAGATTTGAAAAGTGCCTAAAGTAATTGTGTTCTGCAACCGAGTTTATATTGGCATTATATATCTTCGTACTTAGAAGGACAACATTTGATGAACTTTGATAAATTCAAATTATTTGAAATCTATTTCTAGCCCGATCACAAAACCCTGGTTTTCGTGCAGACGAAGCGTTTGGCTAACAGTCTGGCTCTGAAAATGAGTCGAATTGGATTCCCTGCGTTGCGTTTGCACGGAGATTTAAGTCAGAAGGAGCGTGACTGGACCATGAATGGTAAATGATTTTGTCTTACTGTTGTGTAGATTCAGCCTTCTGTGTTTAGAGTTTCGATCGGGCAGAGCCAAGCTTCTTGTTCTACTGATATTGCCGCTCCTGGGCAGGTAAGACGACTTTAGCTTTATATTTGCTGCATTTTTAAATTTTTAGACGTAGATGACATTAAGATGGTGATCAACTACGACTTTCCTAATAGCACGGAAGACTATGTGAACAGAATTGGCCGAACTGCTCGTGGTAACAAGAAGGTCAGTTGTTCGTGAATTCACATCCAACTGATACCATAACTTTTTTGCAGGGTGAGTCGTATACGTTCTTCACTTCTCACGATGGGTTCAAGAATGCGCAGCGTCTTATTCAAGTGCTCCGAGAAGCCAATCAGGAAGTTCCGCAGTCTTTGGAGCAGCTTGCGTCCGGAAGTTTTGCTCCAAGTAATCATTCTCCTAGCTATTAAGTTTGTTGAGAATCCTTGATCACTGTTGTCTGTTTGTTCTGTTAAAAACCATCTTTCGATAAAGACCATGTAGATATGGTTACTACGCGTTTGGGCCCCTCCGCATTTGGGCCCAATTCAAGATTTTTATATATCCTTGGCAAATCGTCGGTGAATTCATTTTATCCCGGTAAATTCATATTACGGTTAATATTACTGTAATAAATACATCCTCAGCCTGAGGACTTCTGTTAAATTCATCCTCGAAATTTCCGGGGTTACAGGTTCGTATCCTGCAGGTTGCAGACTTTTTTCTTGACTATCTATAACAGCAAAATATTTTTGAAGGATTAGTAAAGTTAAGGGTGAGTACGAAAACGCTGGTAACCCCAGTATTCAAATAAAACCCCAGTATCAAAATATCTTCTTGTTAGTGAGCCCTGTGTGATTAGTGGGCCCTTTTTTCCTTCCCTCCAATACAGCCCGAATCAACAAACTATGTTCAAATTTCATCTTTTTAGGGTATTTGGATACCTTTTAGGATGGTTTACCTTTGTCACCCAAGGAAGAAGTCGAATTTTCGGTCATTTTTTTTCAAAACTGGCTTTCCGCCACTCAAGATAACCCTACTTGTATAGTCTTATCTCAGTGCGATCGCTTGACTAACACCACCTGGACACCTTAATTTCCTTTTTGGATGAAACTTCAAAACTTTGTTCGATCCCTTACGAATAGGGTTGTCGATGCATCGAAATTTTCGATTAATCGAATCGAAAATCGAAAATCGAAATTTCGATTAATCGAATCGATAATCGAAATTTTCAATGAATCGAATCGAAAACCCGAAAATTTCGTGAAAAGGTATGAGTGGAATGGGTAAAATAGCTCCTAAAAATAGGTCACTTTCACCTACTCCTAACCACCTGGAATTTGTGCGAAAAATCGGCGGTACTCGCTCAAATTAAAGAAGCACTTAGATGTGTAATATACCAGAAACAGAGGGCGTAATCAGGACTATCTATTGCTCGCAAACTTGTATCTGAGTGATTTCAATTTACCAGAGCATTTTGGATTTTCTCATTACAAGCCAGTTTTCGAAAACCTCTATTTTAATCATGAAATGGTCCTAGACATGCCTAGACATATGTAAACACTCGTGTTTTACATATCATTTCGGACTTTGGCTTCCAAAAATTACTTAAGACTTTTTTGGCTTTCAAAAATTACTTTAGGCTTGTGTTTTCTGGAAATTATTTCAGACTTTTCTTTTCAGCAATTACTTCAGACTTTGGCTTTTCCATGTGTACACATTCTCCGTGTGATATAAAAGGCTACCTTAAGACTACAGAAGATTCCATTAATAATGGAATCGAACTCTCAGCTTTCATTCGAGCTTAAACATGGTGTAGAAAGTTGTGTAGGCTATGGTTGGAAAACTCGGCAACGCTGCTTGATGCACCGCATCTCAAAACTATCTATAACTCGAAAAAGTAAAATTTTAACACACAATACGTCTTTATTGACTTAATCAGCATAAACTACTACCCACTTAAATCGGCTCAAAATTAATGAACAAAATCGGCTCTTCAAGCACACTGCCCCATTCTCCTGGCACACCCATCTACCCACTCGCTCACTAATCTCCTGGCACGCTTAGCCACTTTCCTGGCACGATGAACCACTTTTCGGATTCGAAGGCCTGCAGTCTCGACACGAAAGGATTCATCCAAGTTTTGTGTTGTTTAAATGTGGTTTTAGAGTGATTTTTAGTCGACAACTCGGTGTTGTGATGTCGGACAAAATTGTGTAGAATTAAAAATTTTATTAGCATCATCAATATCAGAATTTTGGAATTTCTTTGAAAATGCCTAAACAACGGAACAGGAAAAGGGAAAAAACATCGAGAAAAGTTGATCAGTATTTTGTTACACTACGTGTACGCAGAGCAAGTCAAAGTAACAGTCAAGGTCAAGTCAAAGGCAAAGTCAAGGTGAAAGTCAAAGTCACGGGGTGTGTACGCGCAGGAAGTCAAGTCAAGGTCATCAATCAAAAACAATTTACTCATCCACAGAATTCTAACGGAAACTTTTTTAGACAATTGGTCTTTTGATTTTTTTTTTACTTTTTCAGGGTCCAAAACATATTTTTGGACTAAATCGGGTATGCTGAAGATGGTTTGATTATGCGAAAATGCCGTTTTGTAAATACTTTTTGAGTTTTGAGAAATACAGTCAAACCTCTATATAACGGCCCCCCCTAAAAGTTCGTTCCCACCTTGGGTCCGACACTTTTTTTAGCTCGATTTTCAAAGCTTTTTTAAATTCTGTTTTGACAGTCTGGTCGCAAATATAGCAAGGATTCCGATTTTGCCGATCGTTTTTCAATATTTGAATAATTTTACTTTTAAAAAATACAAAACCTATATAACGGCCCTCTAATTTTTTTTAGAGGGCCGTTATATAGAGGTTTGTAATTTTAAAAGTAAAATTATTCAAATATTGAAAAACGATCGGCAAAATCGGAATCCTTGCGATATTTGCGACCAGACTGTCAAAACAGAATTTAAAAAAGCTTTGAAAATCGAGCTAAAAAAAGTGTCGGACCCAAGGTGGGAACGAACTTTTAGGGGGGGGCGTTATATAGAGGTTTGACTGTAATTGATTTTACCTAAATCAATTATCACCCATACTCAAAAAATATCCGAGAAACGGCATTTCACCCCTATCAAACCATCTTTAGCATGCCCGAGTTAGTCCAGAAAATAGGTTTTGAATCCTGAAAAACGTAACATTTTTTTTGATCCAAGTGGACGACCACTTGGTTAGTTGGTGCACGGATTATCCAGTAGAACTGAGGTTGGATCATAGAAAAACATTTAAAATGATAATAGTTCTTCACACGACAAAAATATTACTGCCCTGGTACCACTACACAGCCTGAGTTCCACAACCTGGGTACGACTACCTGGGTACAACAGAACCAAGTGGTCGTCCACTTGGATCAAAAAACAATTCACGTTTTTCAGGATTTGAAACCTATCTTCTGGACTGATTCGGGCATGCTGAAGATGGTTTGATAGGGGTAAAATGAAGTTTTCTCGGATATTTTTGAGTATTCAGCAATAATTGATTTTGGTGAAATCAATTATTGCCCAAAACTCAAAAAATACTCGAGAAAACGGCATTTTACTATTATCAAACCATCTTCAGCATGCTCGAATTAATCCAGAAAATAGATTTTGGAACAAGAAAAACGTAATTTTTTTGCACCAAGTGGACGATCACTTGGTTTGGTTGCTTCAGACTGAAAAATTTAAAAAGGTCCGCAAATTTCACAATGCACCACTGATCAGCAAAGAAGATCAAAATAAAACACAAAAAAATTCTGAAAAAACTTTGACTTTCTGTTTCAAACTTTTTTGAAACGCCAGTCAAAGTCAAGGGCAAAAAGTCAAAGTCATGCGTACACAGCCAAAAGTCGAAGTCAAGGTCAAAGGCAAAGTCAAAGTTGACTTGCAAGTCAACTTTCTGTGCGTACACACAAAAACTTTGACTTTGCCCTTGACTTTGACTTTGACTTGCTCTGCGTACACGAGGCATTAAATTTTGATTGTTAGCGCATTTTTCGAAGAAATTCCAAAATTCTGATATTGATGATGCTAATACAATTTTTATTCTACACACTTTTGTCCGACATCGCAACACTGAGTTGTCCACAAATATGACTCCAAAACAGTGTTTTCAAAAATGAGAATGAGAATCACCAGAATGAGAAGGATTTCACAGTGACAATGAGAATGAGAATGAGAAGCAGAAATTTTCAAAATGAGAATGAGAAGCATAATGAGAATGAGAAATGAGAATGAGAAGCATAATGCTTCTCATTCTCATGTTGACTATTTTCTCATTCTCATTCTCATGTTACTTTCATTTCTGCTTCTCATTCTCATTCTCAAGGTTACAGGCTCGAATCCTGGTGGTAACAGACATTATTGTTTCTTTGACAAAAATTATAAACTATTCTGTAAAAGACCAGTAAGCCTCAAAGTGGGTAGGGTAACCACCTGGTACTCCTCTAGACCATTAAAACCAAGTGGTCGTCCACTTGGATCAAAATTTTTTTTTACATTTTTCATGTTCCAAAGCCTATTTTCTGGACTGATTCGGGCATGCTGAAGATGGTTTGATAATAGTAAAATAAGGTTTCTCGGATATTTTCTGAGTATTGGGGAATACCGTATTTCCTGTAATAAGGCGGCATGCCGCCTTATTTTCAAAGCCCTGAAAATCCGAAAAAATTCGAATTCAATCTCGAGATTTTTGGGTGCTCAACCAAAATCTAAAAATTAGAATCGGTAGAGCTCGTGGGAGTTGAGAAAACGCATCAAACAGATAACCAAAATATTTACTCTGCTTCGAGATATAGACCCTCGAAGTTGGGGGTGCCGCCTTATTAGAGGGTGCCGCCTTATTACAGGAAATACGGTAATTGATTTTATTAAAACTCGATTTTACCAGAACTCAAAAAAACTTTACAAAACGGCATTTCACCACTATCAAACCATCATCAGCATGTCCGAATTAGTCCAGAAAACAGGTTTTGGAGCATGAAAAACGTAAAAAAAAATTCCACCTGGATATCACTTGAACCACGGGTTAAATAGGCCCCAGGACTTAAGGGTACAAAGAAGGGTACAAAGGGTACAAAGAAAAAGGTTTATAAGGAAAAATAGTTTGTTCCTGAAACCAGATAAATGACCAGCCATTCTCGAGTAAACTATTTTCTCATCCTCATGAAATAGTGAAATAATGAATAAATAGCTAACATGAAGATTAGAAAATAGCTAACATGAGCATGAGAATGAGAAAATAGTTGACTAAAGAATGTAAATGAAAGTGAGAATGAGAAACGAAAGTGAGAATGAGAAGCAGAAATGAGAATAACATGAGAATGAGAAAGTTTTCAACATGAGAATGAGAATGAGAAAATAGTCAACATGAGAATGAGAAACATTATACTTCTCATTCTCATGTTGACTATTTTCTCATTCTCATTCTCATGTTACTCTCATTTCTCATTCTCATTCTTCTCATTCTCATTTATGCTTCTCATTATTGAAAACACTGCTCCAAACCCATATTTAAAAAACACAAAACTTGGATGAATCCTTTCGTGTCGAGACTATCTCCTTAACAGCTTTCACCCTAGCCTTTACATAAAATGCAAAAGAGTCATTACTCTTCAGGTAATTCATATATTTCAAATCCTTATATACATCTTGAAGAAGAAATTCAAGGCTATCTTTTGATTGATGAATTGTTGAACTTTTATCAGAATTTATAGCCAAACGAATCCGAAGTTCACAAAGTTAGCTTCTGATGAGGACTCATATTCAAATGGATATCACATTTTCAACACTAGACTGATTGAGTGAACACAAAATCTTATTTTGTCTGAAATTTCACGAAGATTTTGATTCTGCAAAAAATTTGTTTTCAATATTTTTCCAATAAGTTTTGGCTTTTTTAAACTATCATTTGCCACAACAGAGTTTACACTGACATTTCGAATTTCGACACCGGATTCATGCTCAGCATGATCGGTTTGTATATTTTTAATTACTCTCGAGACAAAAAACAATTAAGCTATTCAAAAATGCTGTATTTGATCATTTTGTCTGGAGAGGAATTAAAAAATTGACGAATATCTTTTCATTCTAAGTGCAGTTTTCTAAGCAAATCAACCATGCTGAGCACAAATCCAGTGTTGAATTTTATCCAGTGTTGAAATCCTATACTGTTAGAGGGGAGCCTGATCGTTTCATTGCTATTGAAAAAGATGGCAACTGGTTTTACCGGTTTGTTTTTTATCTTTTAAAAACTATTTTGAACTACCTAATAAGATCAATTTCCTCACTGATATATGATGCTCAAAACAGCTGGGGTCTAGTAAGAAACGAAGTAATGCAATTTCTGCTGCTTAATCAGTACATGCCATAAGCTCGCTTTTTCCAAGACATTGAAAGGAATGCTGTGACCGTGGGCGAATACGTAAAGCATTTCAAGAAGCCATCAGTTTGGGGTCATCTCAGCGGCTTCTTCTAGCAGCTAAACTCTATTCGGTTAATTCCATCCTTCACCAGCCAGCTATTACTCCTCGTTATGTCTATTTTTCCATGTATCTTGCTGAGGTATAAATTTTGTTGTTTGTGCTCTGGTTTTATTTTTTTTGTACAGCAAGAGCCTGAAAAAACCCACAAGCAGACGGTGGCACGAGACTCGTTTATCAGTGTGTAAGATTTGTTTATCAGTGTCTAAGATTTCCGTATTTATCACCACGAAAAATTCAGGCTCATGCTCCGTTGAATTCTATGGTCGAAACCTTTATGATTCGCTATCAGGAGAAAGAAAGACACTTTGATGTTTTTGAAATGAATTTTAATGCTTGTTAACTTTGTTTTGTTGGATTTTATTTGAAGATAATAAAACTCGGTAGTTTAAGGATGTGAGTATATCAGCTTTGCCCATAAAAATCACAGTTCTGGTATAGTCAAACTATTGGATGGCGTGATTTTGAGTGATTTATAGTTTTCGATTTTGTTTTAACTAGATGGCCAACTGGATTCGCAAGACTCTATAGGCGGCTTCGGGTCGAAAAATCGATGCGAACGTTCGGGACACGTTTTTCGGTATAAGTAGTATGATAATCAAAATATTATGAATATCAAAGTAAAATAAATTAAGAGTTGTAGGCGAATTTACCTGTAGGCGAATTACTGTAGGCGAATTTACCTAGAGCCCTATTAAATGGCCATGCCCTTTTATTTTTCAACATTCGAAAATCAGAAAAATTAGATGTCAATCTCGAGATTTTCGGTGCTCAACCGAAATCTGAAAAGTGCAATCGGTAGAGCTAGTGGGAGTCAAGAAAATGCAACAAACAGCTTTACAAGATATTTACTCTGTGCTGAGATATAAACCCTCAAAGTCGAGGGGCCCGTTTATAAGAGATTGTCCGTTTATAGAGATAATACGGTATTCATTACAATCGTGGAATCAAGTGTAATCAATAAAGTTTTCGTTCAGAGTTATAGAATCAATTTTAATCGATAAATTTTCGTTTACAATTGTGTAATCAACTGCAATCATCTGAATTTTTGTTTTCAATTGTATAACAAAAGTAATCAATTGAATTTTCGGGCGCTACTGGCTTATACACCCCCCCCCCAAATAGCTACTTTCTTATAACCCCCCCCCCAATCCTCGGACCTACTGGCTTATAACCCCCCCCCCCCCCCAATCAAGATTTTTAGGAGTGGTCAAAACATATTTTTAAGCAATAATTTCGCCATAAAAGGTCCAGAAAAGCAATTAAAATAGGGTTCAAGGGCTGTATTGGGAGCGGAAGGGACAAAACAGGGGCCACTTCTATAGTGCCTATAAGTACCAAAGAGTATTAATTCTCTTAGCGTTGAAGTCACTTTCAAACCCAGCCACTTGTGGTGCACGTAAAAGTATAAGAACTCGAAATGATCGGACCGATCAGCCGGGTGGATCTCAATGGTTGTCGTGTAAATTTTGGACGGCTGAGCCTCTGGCTCGTAGCCCCAGGCCTGAAGAGGGGGAAACCCTTTTCGGTCGCAAAATCTAAGATGTTGAACATAGTTTTGTATACTGGGCCTACCGCATGAATAACTCTGGTATGCATGTTTTTCATGCATCCAGAGTCGCTTTCGAGTGATTTGTGTCTAAGGTATGTGGGTGTGCGCATCTCAACTCCAAGCCCCCAGCCCCCTGCGCCCCTTCGGGGCGCAGGGGGCTTGAGCACGCACTTACCTTAGACATGATTCCGAGAAGTACACTTGATCATAAAATGCATATAGAGTCTATTTTTGCCACGGCTCGAGTTGAAAAACATGGTAAAGCAGCTTAAAAAAGTGGCCCCTGTATTATTCCCTTCCCATCCCAATACAGCCCATAATCCCTTTAACTACTTTTCTGGTCCCTTTATGGCAAAATTATTGCATAAAAATGGTTTTTAGACACACCCAAAAAAGTCGGTTTTTGGGGGGGGGGGTTATATGACAGTAGTCCGATTTTGGGGGGGGGGTATAAGCCAGTAGCGTCAATTTTCGTATTCAATTGTGAAATTGATTGTAATTTTTAAAATGATCGTTTACATTTGTGCACACATTTACAATCAATATAGATGATCATTTTCGTTTATTTACTCAGAAGAAATTGTAACAAAGTAAACAAAGTTACTCGAATAAATTAAGGAAACAAGTTTAGTGTGAAGTATGACGAAAAAAGAATTGATTTGATTGATTTTGTTTACAATTTGTTTTAAGTAAACAAACGAAACGACGATTGAAATTGATTATAGATGTGTACACAAATGTAAACAATCATTTGAAAAATTACAATCAATTTCACACTGAAAACGAAAATTCAAATATTACTATTGATTACATAATTGTGATCAATTAAAATGACAGTGACACTTGATGTCACTGTCATTGTCACTGTTATTATTGGGAACCCTGCTTACAACTCTCTAAAACACAAACAACCAAAGTTTCAAATCTCTTCTTCGAAAAAATCAAGATTGAAAAATTGAAGAAAAAAAACTCATAGTGCACACCTAAAAATTCAAAAAAAAAACGCGCGAAAACATCGCCCACAAGGATGCCTCTACAAATGTCTTTACAAATATGAGAACACTCTGTACCCTACCCACTGTTTAGATGCTGCTATTCACTCTCCAGGTGCCGCTGCTGATTCTACGGGCACACTTGCTCACTCCCCTGGTTGCCTATACACTCTCCAGGTTTTTAATACACTAACACACTTCATATAAGCGAAATTAAATGTTCGAAATTATAAAAACAAATAAAAACATTTAGTTTCCCATTTAGGGCTACACAATACAATAAAAATTTGAAGAATATCAATTATGAAACACGCCAAGCTATCGCCCACGAACATCCCTGTTAAAAATCTCACACTTTTTGTAACACTAAAAATCAGAGTTTTTACATACAGGAACTACCTTTTATATAACTAAAATTTAAAATTATAGAAATTTAAACTCTCACCCACTTTCCTGGTACCCCTGCTCACTCTCTTGGCAGACATACCCACTCTCCTGACCTATGCCTCTGGGCACACTCATCTACTGGCACCCTACTATCCAGGTAGGACCACCCACTCTCATGGTACTCGTATCCAGGTCCCCGACCCACTCCTCCGGTACCCCTACAAAAATTCAGCAGTTGCTTTCGTGCTCAGAATGTTAAAAACCTACAGATTAACCGTTACAGTTTGAAATTATAAAACGTCTAAAGTATAAAATCAAGGCCGAATAATAGATGATAAAGTCAAATAGTAATATAAAACGATGAATTGTCTGTTCCAGAATTCAAAAATCAAGTTTTGAATCTTGACAATTTTTCGATTGAAATTGCTAAGATTGTCGATCTTGGAGGAAACTGGCCGATTTTCAAGTCATTCTTGGCGCAATATTGGCAACGCGTAACCTTAGTATAAACTCACGAATTTAGTTGAACATGCAGTTTATCGAAAATGAAGAAGTTAGAGAAAATATTCCGATTTTCGTCTTAGCGGGAAATTCCCTATCTTGATATTTGAAATTTGACACGCCGTGGGACATCAAAGTAGTGATAGTGATATTCTCTACTAGTCGACTTGACCGTTTTAATGCGTACTTGACACTGTACTAGTGTTGGTCATCTAGTTAAAAGTAGAGCTGACGATTTGGCTTGTTGCGATATATTTTTGCGATATTTTTGTTCACGATCAAATGCGATATGATATATCCAAAATGATGATGCGATATATCGCTGCGATATGCGATATTTTTCCACAGAGGTGAGCAAAGCCTTGAAAAAATTTTGCGGCGGCCAAGTCGCCGCAGAATTACTATTTATTTGTGACTAATCAAGCAGACTAACTCCAATGAACAATTTTATTTAACATTATTTTCACATTTCCACCTTGCATCCATCATCATCCCCACATAACATCACCTAATACTTAAAATTCAATTCTTTCAGATTCTTGTTCAAAAAAAGCAACATCTCTGCATTCTGCGGATCCAAACACGAGCGCCTGTAGTCATAGATGTCCCGAGCGACCGAAACGAGTTGCTCACTTGAGAAAACGACCGGCTTCATCTCCATCCAGTTTCAGTTTCCACAGTAGGTCATCTAGAAATATATGCCCTTAACACGCTGCCGACAAATATCAAAAGAAAATTGCACAGAAGAGAAAAAATCACAAACGCAGAACAGCACAGGACAATAGAAATAACAATGCGGCGACGCTAGGCGAAGATTTCGCCAAAATTCGCTCAAAAACATAAAAATTCGGCAAAAAATCGGGCGAAAATCTAAAATTTTCACAAAAATCGTGTCAAATTTTAGGCGAAAATGTCAAAATCGGCTTGCGATATATCTCACCCGATGCGATGCGATATGCGATATTTTCAAAATGGCCGGTGCGATATTTGCGATCGATATTTTGGCTAAAATTTGGTGCGATCGATCGATATTTGCGATGCGATATATCGATCGTCGTCAGCTCTAGTTAAAAGGGCATTCTCGTCGCCGATGGAAATATTTTAAAAGGCGGTACCAGCGAAAATTAAACGAGTATTAATTTGACAAAATGTTGGAAAGTCGAAAAAAAGTTATACTACAGTCGGAATCGACAGCAACCCAAGTAAAATTACATTTTCCAAAAAAAATAATTTAAAGGGCATGATCGTGCCCGATTCGTTCTCGTCTAGATTTTTTATGTTTTCTGTCTAGTTTTTAAAAGCAGTATGAGGTCATCTATATCAGATTTGACGAAGAACGAATGAAAAAAATGGGACGATTCAAAAAATTCGAAAAAAAACTGCTGGTTCGCGCCCATTGGGAAACGGTAAATTCGCCGACAGGTATATTCGCCGACAATTCTAATTTTGCGGGAATTTAAATTTTTCAGTCTGAACCAACCAAACCAAGTGTCGTCTACTTGGAGCAATTGTTTTTTACGTTTTTCATTTTCCAAAACCTGTTTTCTGGACTAATTCGTGTATTCTGAAGATGGCTTGACAGTGGTAAAATACTGTTTTCTAGAGTATTTTTTCAGTATTGGGCAATAATTGGTTTCACGAAAACCAATTATTGCCCAGCACTCAAAAAATACCGACAAAACGTCATTTTGCTATTATCAAACCGTCTTCAGCATGTCAGAGTTAGTCCAGAAAACAGGTTTTGGAACCCGAAAACGTAAATTTTTTTGATAAGTGGACGACCACTTGTTTGGTTGGTACATGGATTATATGGTAGGACTGAGGTTGAATATAGAAAAGATTTCAACCTACAGAACCATAGTTTTGGAGTGATTTCGTATCCCGCGGGGTATCCAGGTGTATGGAGGTGGTAGTACCAAGAAAGTGGTATCAATACTCAGGTGGAAGTGCTTAGGAAGTGGTACTTGGGTGGTGGTAGAATGTAGTTTCAAAGTAGCGGCATCTTAATGTAGTACTCAGTTAGCAGTACCAAGTTGTATATTAAACCATTAAAACCAAGTGGTCGTCCACTTGGATCAATTTTTTTTTACGTTTTTGGGTTCCAAACTTGTTTTCTGGACTAGCTCGGACATGCTGAAGATGAATTGATAATAGTAAAATGCCGTTTTCTTGGGTATTTTCCGAGTATTGGGCAATAATTGATTTTGGTGAAATCAATTATTGCCCAAAACTCAAAAAATACTATAGAAAACGGCATTTACTATTATCAAACCATCTTCAGAATACACGAATTAGTCCAGAAACAGGTTTCGGAAAATAAAAAACGTAAAAAAACAATTGCTCCAAGTGGACGAGCACTTAATTTGGTTGGTTCAGACTGAAAAATTTCAATTCCCGCAAAATTAGAGTTGTCGGCGAATTCGTGTCGGCGAATTTACTGTCGGCGAATTCACCTAGAGCCCAGAAAATTAGGTTCTTTTTTTGAGAAATGGGTTTTTTTTTTAAAATTAGAATCGGGTTGAATTGCCCGAAAAAATGCGAAAAAGAGTACTAACAATTTAGACGGTTTTAACATCACTTTTTTTTTAGATCGACTTAAAAAATTTAGACCATAGAAAATGAAGAAATAAGATGAAAATGCTTTGTAGGAAGAGTTCGTGCATTGAAATTTATACACAATTGATTAGATAAGTACTGAGATATGACAATTTGTGCAATAAAAGCAGGATACGTGAATGAAATTCATTCAAGATTTGTACTTTATTTGACACCAAATATCTTTACAATTTTCGAATTTCACTTCAAACCTTCAGTTTTGGTGCTCAAAAAACCCAGTGAGCAATGAATAAAAAAGAACTTTTTGATGAAAAATGAGAAAGTTGTTCCTTATTTGGCCAAATGTGATTTTATTAATAAATTTCAGTTAGATACCCTGAGAAAAGGTAGAAAAAGACGAAAATTCAAAATAAAGAAGAACTAAAAATATAAACCGAAAACTGCGCCGCAGGCGAAAATTTCTTTTTTCAGCGCAAATTCGAAAAAAAAGTACAGAAGGCGAAAAAAGTACAATCTTTTTAAAAAGTACGGTTCCCGTCCTGTTCACTGTATATTATTGATCATTAGTGATGATATGAAGCTAGCCAAAATTCGAGAGTGCTTTAAGTTTTTTCGTTTTGAAGTCACTGACAAATCTGGAATTCTGCTGGAGACAATAATTATACAATATGAAACAAAAGAGGAAAATTCACTGCAGTCGAGATCCAGAGTTACAAGAAACAAGAGAAGTTCAAAAAATGATAACAAAAATTCAAAACAAATACAATGAGTCAAACCTCGTTTATCTGGACCCAAAAGTTTGTCCCGCCTTGGGTCACAAACACTTTTTTAACCGAATTTCGAAAACTTTTGCCAGTTCTGTTTTTATAGTCTGGTCTGAAATATCATCAGGATTCCGATTTTGCCGATCCTGCAGTTTCATCATTAAAAAAGCAAACCCGGTTATCCGGAACCTTTTTTTGAAAAGGGGTGCCGGATAAGGGCTAGGTAACATTTGTCAAAAACGACATTGTCACGTGCGGAATTTGTCACGTGCGGAATTTGTCAAAAGCGAAACTAAAATAATGGAAATTGAGAAAGTTTTTGTACTGATAAGTGTCTAAGAGTTCTTTTTTGACAAATTCCGCATAGACAAATGTTGTTCTGACAAAATTCGTTTTGAGAAATTCTTTTTGAAAATTTTCGTCTTGACAAGTTTCGCTTTGACAAAAACTAGGTTTGACAAATTTCGTTTTTGAACAAATGTTACCTAGACCCGGTAACCGGGTTTTTGCTTTTTTTAATGATAAATTGCAGGATCGGCAAAACCGGAATCCTGACGATATTTCCGACCAGACTGTAAAAACAGAATGGCAAAAGTTTTCGAAAATTAGGTTGAAAAAAGTGTCGGACTTTTGAAGGTGGATAAACGGATAAACGAGGTTTGACTGTGTTTGAATCATTATTATTTCAAGAAGAGTTTGAAATTCGACAGTGATATGTAAATTTAAAGGCAGCTATATAGCAAATAAACCCTGCTCAAACAGGGCCCAGTGCAAAATCATAACTTGTCTGGCAAGGGGAACTGTGCATGTTAAACTGCTAATAAAGTTCAAAACTAAATGTCAAAATCCATCCAAGACAACACAATTAACTAAATCGATTCTTTTGACTTTGTTATTTTGTGATTTATGTCGACATATCCTTTCGTCTCTTTCGTTCAATTGTCTGCTCTCTTCTTCCGGCTCAATTTTCCACGTGTTGGTTCTGAGAAAGAATTTTAAATATTTATCTTGAGACAAGTTAAATTTTCAAACTCACAAAAAGATTCATGGCTAACCATTTAACCATGTTAGCTGGAATTGTTTGACCAGGGCGATTTCCACCAGCTCTAAGGAAGACAAATTCTTCTTTTGTCCCGCCATCCATCAATATAACACATGGCAGGTTGGGTTGGGTCACTTGCAGTTGTAACTAGTAAGTAGTATTTCAACGGCACTAACATGCTGACCATTAGGCAACTTTCGGATATTTTGTTTGCTGGAAGGTCGGTAATGCCTGAGACCACTATGTTCTTCATATTCGTCGAAAATCCGGGGATAGACAACCTAAGACCTATAAAATGATATTTTAATTGATATTTCTAAACATGGTTATGCCCTAAAACCCTGTACACACATACCCGATTTGGGCATCTTACAAAAATTTATTAAACAGACAGTTTTTTAATGTTTTTATGCCTTAACACAGATTGAAGACAGATTAAAAATTGAACAGATTGAAAAATTATCCGTTTTATGCCAGGGTTGAAAAAATCCATTGCAAATGATGCATCGAGCAAAATTTTCTACATATTATTTTGCATATTAAGTCACGATTTTATCTAGTTAAGAAACAAAGTAAAAGCACACAATAACAAAAATACAAACCAAGCGCAGATTTTCCATAAAATTTTGCAGCAGAATAACTGGTCTAACAGTCCTTCCTTCTCGTGTTGAAAAAAGGTACCAAATGCAAAAATACAAGATCTCAAATGTTTGGATGCTATTTCGATATGCAAGGTTTTCGCCAAAATTGCAGGTTTTTCAAAGATTTGGAAGGTGTCCTTGGATCACCTCTTGTTTATGGCTCATTCACAATTGTAAATGTAAGTGCATTTACATAATAGAAGGACCATCCAATAAAGAATTATTTTTTAACCCACCTTCAAGGGTCTTGATTGAAAAATTAATAGAAGGCCGCATTATTGGGAAGTCGGATTATTTTTCAATCTCTGACATCCGAGATACCAATTTGGTAAAAAAAAATAGTGCACTAAACGGTTCAGAGTGTCTGCGCTCACTAGGTAATGCCATCATTGCAAACAAATAGTGTTGCCAACACTCAAATTTTCACAAATTTCGGGGACTCGTAGGACTCCAACGTTTTGAGTTTTTTTTAATTTTTTCAGATGTTTTTCTGTAAATATCTATTCCCTAGAAGCCGATGCACAATCTAAATTGTCGAGTCGGGTACCAGATCCCTTTAAAAAGAAATGTTACTGCCTTAATGTCTTGAAAGTACCTATTTTTTTGACGTCTCTCCTCTTTCTTTGTCCAGTCTAGTAAATAAACTTGCGTATCATCATACATCCAATTACAAATAAACTAGAATAAAAGGAGAATCTGAATCGCCCCAAACTAAATGATCGAATTCGACCGAAAAAGAAACTGGTTGAACTGGTTTATTGATGGTTGTGTGAATTTGTAGCATCGCTTAGAACTGTGGTGATTTGTTCAGTCCGAGAAAACTGAACATACAATTAAAGATGCATGAAAATGTAAAAAAGTATATTTATACAATTTTGAAGGTCCTATTTCAACCACTCAGATTTGGATCGCAATTGCATGGCTTATAAAATATATGCATTTGGGTTTATTTTGAACAAATTTATCTAAGAAGACAATTCAACGTTTACAATCTCAACGTTTCTCAATGTTTACAATAGGCAAGAATAATGTGAGGAACTAATAAAAATATTGCTTTTATTAGTTTCAAACTGATTGACAAGAATTAGTATAAAATGTAGATTATCTATTGAAAGATATCCCTTAGGACGCATTTTAAGTCAAGCAATTTAAATATACAGCTGAAGACAAAAATTATGGAACAAATTTTCTAAACTTTTGCCGTCCTGTACGTTCCTAAAATCATCGAGAAAAAGTAGTAAACAGATTTTAAAAGTCAAAAATTACCATGTAATGTAAATGACTGCAGAACAAGCTGGTCCATTAGGTGCTTCAGTTTGTTGGATGGTGCTTCAGTTTGCTGACTAACCCTGTAAATCACCGAAGAATGCATTGTCTTTGATGTAAAATTATTCTTTATAGTTTCAAAATTTTTTAATTAATTGTGCTTTTTCGGTAGCTGAGATTAACGAAAAAAAAAATTTGCTGTAATTTTTTGAAGGTTGACTTTAAAAAGCCAAAGTATATGTGGCTTAAAACACTTCAAACATTCATCAAGTAGCCGGGCGGCCACTTTTATTCTGTTACTACAAAATGTGATCAATCTCAATTGACTAATTGTTTAGTGTGGTATTGTTGACTCAATTGTGTTACCCGCATCTTGAGAAAAGTAGAGGAAATATAGTAAATGTGAGTAGTATCGCTTCACTCAAACCTTTCCAACGCCACCATTCTACGCCGCAATGAAGGCAGCTTTGGACAATTATACTAAAAACTGCGCTCATCTTTATGGACCCAGAAACTTCTATTTTGATAATTATGGAAAAGTTATGACCATCAACATAAAGTGTCAATTTCTAGTCAAAATAAAAAATCTAAGGAAAATGACTGTTTACCACATAAATAATAGCTTTTCTCAAAGAAATGTCGGTGAAAAATATGACATCCATTGCACCATTCGAAAGCTCTTTGATTCTCTACAAAATAACACGTCGACTGTTTTTTTAGAAAAAATACAGGGCTGAGAAACGGACAGTTGAAGTTACAAAAGTGAAAAACACCTCTTTTGCCTTATTTTAGCGTTTTTTGTCTTGTCTAAATTCAACTGTCCGTTTCTCAGCCCTGTATTTTCTAAAAAAACAGTCGACGTGTTATTTTGTAGAAAAATCAAAGAGCTTTCGAATGGTGCAATGGATGTCATATTTCACCGACATTTCTTTGAGAAAGCTATTATTTATGTGGCTAAACAGTCATTTTCCTTAGATTTTTCTTTATTTTGACTAGAAATTGACACTTTTATGTTGATGGTCATACTTTTTCCATAATTGTCAAAAATAGAAGTTTGACCCACAAATTGTAGCTAAGAAACAGGGTACGAAATAATAGTGTGAAATAAATGAATTTTTTGAGATTATTGCGGTTTCTGTTTATTGCGGTTGCCTGTTCAATTTTTTTTGTCCGGGTATAAAATGGACTCGTATCAGAAAAATGAATTACAACGATGTCAAAGCCTGACAATTTAAAAATTGAACTAAGCATTTGAAAGAGGAAGAAAAATGCTACATCTTTGCCTTTAACAGAACTTTCAACACGCAGGAAAATTCCAAAACTTTTCACGATTTATAAAATGTAACATGTGTTCAATTTTTTTGTCCGCTACTGTACTTTTGCACCATATTAAAGTGCTCTGTTAAATATTCGGTTGCAGTTTCGAATCCCCCCCCCCACGGGGACTGATCAGATCGAAGAGATAACATCATATTCGTGTTTCTCGACCCCGATTTCATGAGAAAGCCGGCTGTATTTTTAATTCTGAGAAAATTTTTTTTTTCGAACCATCCCAACTGGCGGCTACTAAGCCTACTACTATTACCCCGACTATCTAAAAGTACACTAATTACCTGTATGGTATCTCAACGTTCGAAAACACATCTTCTGACCGAACTAGCTGCGCCAGCGTGACCGCATAGACTCTTGATCTGTGTACCTAGGTGGTTGTACCCCGGCGGTGTAAAGGTTTCAAAATTCAGGTAGTATTGCCCAGGTGGCGGTATCAAGACCCAGGTATCTAGATTGGAGATGGTAATATCTAGGACTTATACCTAAAAAAGTAGTACGTAAGTATCCGTGCCGGGGTGTTCTTAAAAGTGGCTGTTTTTCACCAAACATGTTTTTCTTACTTTTTTGTAGTTTGGGAACATCATGAGTCCGCGTTAACACACGCTGGCCTACCCTGCACCGGTGTTAAATATATTTCTTATTTCACAGTAAGTTTTAATTCCACTTCAATTTGAAGGGCAGTTTCCCCTCTCCTTTAAAATTTTTTTTGCCACAAAAAATTGAAAATAGAAAGATGACCGAATATAACCAAATATGATCGGTGATATGACCGGATTCGAAAATGACCCATCATATTCCAGCGCTAACTATGACTGAGAGAAGTTAGACCCTTATATCAATGAAAAAACAAAAAAAACAGACAAAATTGCTTAGTAAGAACTCCTCAAACTTCCACGGACATCAACCAACACATGCACCTACACCCACCCATTGTAGGAAACTTAATAGCTTTTTATAAACCAGGAACAATTTTCCCTTTTATACAGGCGGAAACTATCGGCGCCGGGAGCTATTGTTCATATCCGCTTGTATTTGGTGGGTATAAGTTGTGATGGCGCCAGTCGGTGGCCGCCAGTTGGGATGGCCGCAAGTCGGTGGCCGCCAGTTGGGATGGCCGCCAGTCGGGGCCGCCAGTTGGAATGGCCGCCAGTTGGGATTTTATCCACTAGGCCACCAATGCTATTGAATGAAGGAATTGCTTTTCATTATTATCCCCGCAAAGTACTCAGCTAAAATTTACTTTGAAACAATTCTCGTTTGAATTGACCTGGTACCCGCCTTTCAAAATATTTCCATCATGCCCTTTTAAGTAATTTTTATATGCTTAAAATGATACAGTCGAACCTCGATAAGCGGGCACCCCAAAGGAGGAGCCCGAGGTGCCCGCTTATCGAGGTTGCCCTTATATCAAGGTTTCTTGAACCGTTAAAGGCCATCAGTGCCCCTTTATCGAGGTTTTATCATATCTTAATCCAATAATAACAGTAAGTAAGCAACAATAAAACCCGACAAACAATCAATTGTTTGCAGTAAAATAAAATAACTTCGACCTCGCACTCGAAGTCGAAGTACGTGAAAGGGCACGCCCACGCTAATGAGAGTGGCGCCCGGGAATTCAATTTTTTTTCCTAATTATTGAACTGGTCATCAATTTTTCATGAAAAATTGAAAAATTTTCACTTTTCACTTTTCAATTTTCCAATAGTCTGCTTGAAAATGAAAAAATTTCAATTTTTCATTTTCACTTTTCATTTTCAATTTTTCATTTTCACTTTTCATTTTCAATTTTTCAATTTTCGAATATTAGTCTGCTTGAGAATTTTCACTTTTCAATTTTTCATTTTCAATTTTTCATTTTCACTTTCAAATAGTCTGCTAGGCCCCTGTACGGATTTTTCAACTTGGTTTCTAAAAAACAAGACCATAATTCAATTTTAGGTATGATTTGTTAGAAACAAGTTGAAAAATTTAACAGAAGTTCAATGATTCGGAAAAAATTGAATTCCGGGCACTATTTATTATTAGCGTGGGCATGCCCCTTGAACACCTTCGACTTCGGGAAACGGTAAATTCGCCCACAGTAAATTCGCCCACGGTAAATTCGCCCACAGGTAGATTCGCCACAAGTAAATTCGCCCACAGCTCTTGATTTTTCATTTGTTCCAAGAAGTGTTTATTTATAGTCCTTACTTTTCACAAATTACTTTTTACTTTATGCGACACAAATTTTGCGCCTTGCTCATTATTGATTTTTCGCGCTAGTAGCGAATACCAACGCACCCCCCTCCAAGAATCCGACCTTTTAAAATTGCCGTAACTACCCTTGTAAACAACAAGTTTAGGCTTGGCCTTAGGCTTGGGGGTAGGCCAGCGTACGGAAGTTGTGACTAGTAAAGAGTTTGCGCACAAATGTAAGTGGAGTAGTTTAGAGAAAAAAATTGGTAGTTAAAAAATGTAGGTGGAGTAGTTTTTTGGAGCAAACTACGGTAAAAAACGTTTCACCAATTTTATTCACGTGAATGAAATCAGCGAAATGTCCTTTCCGTAGTTTCGCTCAAAAAAAGTTTTGGTATAACTTTAATTATCTAAGGAAATGAATCTGAGTAGACATAATTCTGAGTTTTATATATTTTGATTTTCATACCGATGGATAGTCGCCTGGATTCGCAAGACCCTAGAGGAGGCTTTTAGTCGAAAAATCGATGCTTTGGTTTAAAAATTTCCTGAAACACATTTATGGGTATAATAGTATGAAAACCATGACATTATAAATATGAAAGTGAAAAAATTAAGAGTTGTGGGCGAATTTACGGGACGCAACAAACTCGCCAACGAAAAACTCGCCAGCGCAAAAGACTCGCCAACGCCATACCTCGCCAACGCGAAAAATTGCCAACGCAAAAGACTCGCCAACGTCAAATCTCGCCAACGGCGTATTCGCCAACGGCAAATCTCGCCCGGCGAAACTCGCCAATGGCAAAACTCGCCAACAAAAAACTCGCCACGAAAAACTCGCCAACGCAAAAAAACTCGCCAACGGAAAACTCGCCAACGGTGAAACTCGCCAACGAAAAACTCGCCAATTGTGGAACCCACAAATATACATTTTAAATTTTTTTTCAGGAATTTAAAATTTTTTTTATTTTGCAAAAGGATACATATATTTATTTCGAGAATAGTGTGTCATGTGAAAATACAATAACAAAACTTTATTACTAAAGCGCTTAAAATTAACTACTATCATTAAAGGTATACATTAAGGGAGCGAGGACTTTTTATACGCATCGTCTAGGCCACAGGTTCGACTATCACTGGCTGCATGTCTTATTTTTTCATCTCCTTCTTTTTTTTATTTATAAGTTTTGTGTCTGAATTATCTCACACTCTTGGATGTCCAACGGAATTATCAGCGCAAGGTTACACACCTAGCGGAGATTATTTATGGTCTAGATAGGCTAAATACCTGAAAATCGATCGTTTTCGGGGCTTTCTTTGGCTGGGTTGATTAATATTTGCTGAATTTTCCTACAGTCACACATTTCATATGCTTAAATGTAACAGATTTTAGGCTTTCGTTTGAGTTATCATGAAGAAAAAGATAATATTAAATTACAGCTCAAATTCAAGAGACATTCAACAATACCCATTCCAACCTACACATTCTGTCAATCACATGAAATCACAAAATTAGGGCATTTTCTGACAGTAAAGAAGTGCTGAAAATATTTGCAATCCATTCGCAATACAATGATCAATAGTTTCTGGGCCAATAAAAGATAGCTAAAATAAATAGATTATACCCTAAGGAGATTTGAACCCAAAGTTCCTTACAGAAGTGCAATTCACCTCTACTTTCGAGACCGAGCCAGAAGCTCAGAATACAAAATTTTAGCCAGGGGGGAACACGGGATGCACCAGCAACGGCTTGATCAGCATTGAGTACCTATAATTTCGCCTGCACCACAAGTGGCTGGGTCTGTATGTGCCCTCAACGCGTAGAGAATTAATACTCTTTGGTTCTTATTGGCTCTCAATGAGTGCCCTGTTTTGTCCTTTCCTTCCCAATTCAGCCTTTTCCCCTTTGAAAACACTTTTCCGGTCTTGCATGGCAAATTATTGCATGAAAATGGTTTTTGACAGTTATGAAAAAGTAATTTTTGGGTCATTGGGTGGTTGTGATGCGTTGGCGAGTTTTTGGTTGGCGAGTTTTCGGTTGGCGAGATTGGCCGTTGGCGAGTTTTGCGTTGGCGAGTTTTGCTGTTGGCCATTTTTGCTGTTGGCGAGTTTTCGGTTGGCGAGTTTTGCCGTTGGCGAGATTCGCCGTTGGCGAGATTCGACGTTGGCGAGATTCGACGTTGGCGAGTTTTGGCGTTGGCGAGTTTTTTGGCGTTGGCGAGTTATGGCGTTGGCGAGTCTTTTGCGTTGGCGAGTTCTGGCGTTGGCGAGACGGTTGCGTCCCGAATTTACCTGTGGGCGATTTACTGTGGGCGAATTTACTTAGAGCCTCGGAAGTCGAGACCTTCTAGTTCAAGTTAGAATCTTTGCCGACATGAACACCTTCGGTCTGAACTCAAACTTGAACTCAAACTCGAAGTCGAACTCGAAGTACGTGAAAAAGCCATAACAAAAAACAATTGACGTTCGAGACGGATAGGTTCGAAAGTTAAAAACAAGCGCGTTTAAAACAGGTAATACTTAAATCTAGTACCAAAATACTTATTTTTAGTACAAAATAGTTTTTTCTAGTACCAAAATTTAACATGCATAGAAAAACTCTTTGTAAGTTAGAGATTTTTATTTGACACATAACGTGTAGCCCGAATCTTAGCTTTTTACTAGACTTCAATTTCCTGTAAAAGATAAGTCTAGAGTTTATCAGAAATTTTGAGTTGTTATAAATTTTGATTTTGATAAATCAATAATTTAAGAAACTAAAATTTCTCGATAAAACGTAATTTTACCACTGTCAAACCATCTTCAGCATGCTTAAGTTAGTGCAGAAAAATTGTTTTGGAACCCGAAAAAAAAATAATTTTCAATCCAAGTGGACGACCTCTTGGTTTGGTCACTCTGGATGGAGTTCTGAGCGATTCTAGGAGTGATGTAGAGGTTGCTGGTTCGAATCCATCTGGGCGCATTCCTTATTTTAATATAATTTCAGATATAAAAGCAAGCATTTGACTTTCAGGTCATTTGGGTGAATGTAGCCCTACTCTGGAGTTACCTGGATATCATCCTGTCCAGGTGGTAGCCGCCCCAGGTTTGGGGTTGGGTAGGTGAAATCGCACTTTTGGTCTTAACAGCCCAATTCCTCACAAATTTTTTAGTTTGAAAAAATGGATTTTTTTTATTTAAATACCTTTTTTATTTTTAGGCCATCCAGGTGGATATCCACCTGACCAGGTGGTACCTTGAAGTTGGAGTGTGTTAAATCGCAATTTGGACTTAATAAACCCAATTCCTCACACATTTTAAATTGGAAAAATGGTTTCCAAATTGAATTAGGTAGTAGCCTTGAATCACTGTTACGAAAATGTTTGTTACGAAAAAATTTGTTACGAAATCTCGCTGTTACGAAAAAAATGTTACGAAACGAATCCGTTACGAAATCTTGCGTTACGAAAAAATGTTACTAACTGAACCTGTTACAAAATAAACACGTTACGAAATGAAGCTGTTACAAATGAACCTGTTACGAAATGGGCGCGTTACGAAATAAGGTACAGCCACAAACACTCCCAAATCAGTATTAAATTCGGGTCATTTATACAGGGTGTCCCGAAATTACGCGCACATTTTTCTTTTTGTCTTTAAACTGTTCAAATGCGCTAGGCTCATTAATGTTTATTGATTTTTTATATCTGTACGATACATCTGTCTTTTAATGAGTTTTTCGTTCAGATAATGGCTGATATCAAGAAGCAAGAACTGCGTTCTTCCTTCGTCTAGGAAATAGGAATCAAGCGAAAAGCCATTGACGTCATGGATGCCTTTTGTGAAGATATTTTCGAACGTCTGTGTCAGGATGCTAGTTTTCTCGCGAAGTAGGTCGCTGTGTACTGAAATTGTTATTTTGGAAAGCGTCTTGTTTTCAGGCGCTATCAGTCTCACAAGAAGCAGAAGGTTTCAACGATATCCGTTCATGAAATTGATTCGTCTACTCGGCTCCTTTTGAAAGGTGAATTGGCCAAGCATGCTGTTGCCGAAGGACGAAAGCTGTGGCGATTTACAATGACACTTTCCCAGAGAAAACATGAGGTTTTTATACTTTTTGTTTCGTCAACAAAATGTCCTTCGTCGTAGTGGCTATTCTTTCGAAAATAAAGAGAAGTGGGAAATTTGGCGTTCTGTTTCTAGGTGTGTTGTGTCCTCGTTCTCAAAATTCTACAATTCTGGAGATTTCCACGGGTTCGGATCCCAAGAATGGAATCGACCGGGCAAGGCGCTACGTACACGATCTTTTTTTAATTTCGGTAATTTCGGGACACACTGTATACGGTAACATTTATATATGACTTTAATTTATGAATTTATTTACTGAACAGGCTAACTTAAAAACTTCCGTAAAAATTGAAAGTGGAGAGCGCTGGCACGGCAGCCAGCCAACCACAACTTTACCTTCTGACCGGAATTCTCAGAGATATACCACGACGTTTACTAGTCTATAATCTTTATCAAGAATCAGCGAGCAAAAATGGAACAAGTGAAGTACAGGTGTTTCAAGAAATTCTAACACTTTTTAAACGGCCATAACTTTTTGTATTGACACAATTTCAAAATTCTGTAAACGCAGATCGGTTCCGTTTGCACTAACAATTTTTGGTATATAATGTCGTTAATGTATATTTTTGCTTGGTCCCTCCTGTAGTTCGGACTCTGATCTGTAGATGGCCTCTGGATAGGTGAGACCTAAACCACAGGGGGACAAGCAAAAATCGTGTTTTTGACATTATATACCAAAAAAATTGTTAGAGCAAACGGAACCGATCTGCGTTTACAGAATTCTGAAATTGTGTCAATACAAAAAGTTATGGCCGTCTAAAAGCGTTAGAATTTCTTGAAACACCTGTAAATAACGATCGACTAACAAAACACGAGCAAATCAGTGAATCGACGATATCTAGTAAAGAACTGCATCTTTTGTGCCAACCAAACGATCAAGACACCACAACTTTATTTCAAGGCATAAACTATTCCCCAAATGAATAACAACACAATAAGTCAAACAGTAACGATAGATGATGAAGTATTTGTCAATGAGCAAAGCAAAGCACTGATTCCCCAAGGCCAGCCTTACTTTCGGAACACCTATGAAGAGAAACCATATAATACCCTATAAGAAGTAGCAGTCAAGCACCTGGAATTTCTTGTTACCACCCCCAAAAGTTGACATGGAAGACGAAGTGGAATTGAGAAAGCCACCACTCTTTGCTTCAGCCTCCTTAGCGAGAGACCAAAGCTTGTCGTCGTCTTTCTGTCGCCACCAAACAACGAAGAAGAAGTCTGCGCTTGATTCAAATTCGATCCGAAGCCAGAAAATTTAGGAGACGCTGCGAAATTAACCGGCGTGCTAAACCAAGAAGCGGGTAATAGATTAATTAGACAGCCATCCAAACCGATGGTCTTACTTTGGGAATCCCTAAAATGAATGCATGAAAAAATCACAATCATCCACAAATTTATCACCTGGAAGTTTTTTGTGCCACAACCGAAAGTCGACACAGAAGACGAAGGGATATTGAGTAAGCCACCGCTCTTAGCTTCAGCCACCTTTGCAAAAGAACCGAAGCTTACCGCAGGCTTTATATTGCCACCAAACAGCGAGGATGAGTTCTGCGCTTGATTAATATTCGATCCGAAGCCAGAAAATATGGGAGACGCTACGCCATCGACCTGTTCGCTGAATTAAAAGAGCGTGTGATCAAATGCACAATGACGACAATAGCAACAAAAGAATTACTTGTATAAATCCTAAAAATGGGTAACTACAACTACCAAACTCAACCACAAATAAAATACCTGAGAGCTCTTGTTGCCACTCGCGAAATTGAAGTTAGGAAAACTGCTGCTCTTTGTTTCAGCATCCTTAGCAAGTGAACCAAAGCTAGTCGTTCGTTTTCTCATCACCATCTGACGAAGAAATCTGGATTGATTCCATGTTCGATCCAGAGCTGGAAAACTTGGGAAACACCGGAAGATTGACTCGATCGCTTAACATAAGAGCATGAAATAACCCAAATAAAAAAATTACCGCATTACTTAGACAACTCCTAAAACAATACACATAGAACGTGCATTATTAGTAACGCACAAAGTACCTCAAAGTTCTTACTAGCAGATGTGCTTATGATTGGCAGTGGAGACCCGAAAGCTGGAAGTTTCAAAGAGATCGGAACGACACTGAAACGGGCAATGAGCAACAGTAGAACAACGAAAAATCACCTCTGGATTTCAAATTATCGTCAACAACGGATTTGGACACATCATCAATTGATTTGGATTCATGAAGAAGATCACCTACGGTAGCTTGGAGAACATCGCATTGTGTCAGCTTGACGGCATTAGATGAAGTAAGGTCCTGCTCATTCAAAATCTTGGGCTCCTCAATCACAAGCTTTAGACGGTCGACTTGCTCCTTGCCCTGATCTTCCTGGACCTGAACGAGATGCTCCACAAGAGAGATCTCTTCCTTTTTCTCCTTGACTTGATCCCCACCTTCAGTTAACACCTTGGAAGCAGAGTCCGTCACGGAAGCTTTCAGTTCTTTGATTTCGCTCTAAAATAGACACGTAATACAAAGACAGGGTATGTTAATAAATTTGCCCACTTTTGAGTGGTCATAATTTTTCCCTAGCATTTTTCGTTTAAATTCGTGAACACCAATCTACTTCGTTTTTTCATGACAATTTGTTTGGTATGTAGTGTAAAAAACAGGATTTTCGCTTGGTCCACCCTGTAATTTGGGCTTGCCTATCCAGAGGCTATCCAAGGACCAGGACCAAAACCACAGCGGGACCAAGCAAAAATCGTGGCTTCGACATTTATGCCAAAAAATTGCTATGAAAAACTAAGTCGATTGGTGTTCACAGAATTTGGAAAAATGGCATAGAAAAAAGTTATGACTTCTCAAAATCAGCAAATTTCTTTCTATACCTGGAAGATCTCGCTTGCAGGAGAGCCAATGTTTTGCACCGGAGAACTGAAAGCTGGAAGCTTCAAAGAGATCGGAACGCACTAAAAAAGACAATAATCAGTAGAATAAAGCAAAATCGATGCTACTTTAATATACCCTCCCAAAAAGCTGCTGGAATATAGCCCCTCCAATAATTATTAGAGGGTACCTAAAAAACAGCATTTTTGAAAGAAAGGTTACACAAACGCCGTTGTTAATAATGGCGAGGCCCTGAATCTAAACCTAAGCCAATGGCCTAAACCTAAATCAGAGCCTAAATTACTGGGTGGGGTATATTCCAGTAGCATTCTTTGGGAGGGGTATATTCCAGTAGCGCCGAAAATTCACCTCTCGATCCCCAATTTATTGGTCAGCAACGGAATGGACACACCACTATTTTCCTCTGATTTAGGCGTACGTTTATCAGCTGCAGCTTGAAGAGCACGAGCCTGAGTCAGCTTGACAGAAGTAGACGAAGCTATTCTGCGCATTCGACAACTTGAGCACCTCCATCACAAGCATCAGACGGTCGACTTCTTTCTTGCGCTGATCTTCTTGCAGTTCAATTAGATGTTCGGCATGAGAGCGCCAGTCCTTTTCCTCCTTGACTCGATCTTCACCCTCAGTCTGCACATGGGAAGCAGACTCCTTCACGCAAGTCTTCAGTTCGCGGAATTCGCTAACCAAATTTCCTAAAAAATGAAGTTGAATAGAACCAAGAGTCGATAAGCTCTATTCACCATATTGTTCTTCAGACTGTGTGCAAGTTTCATTCATCGACTTGTAAATTGAAAAGATAGAGCGGTGTGCGTCTGCAAAACATCTTCAATGGACTTGTCCTTGTCTTGAGCAATCGAATTGTCTTTTGAAGCCATAACTTAACTGAAATGCTGATAAATTATCATTAATCTGAACTTCTAATATGTTTTTTACAAGAAAAATGAAATTTTGTAAGAAGTTTTGAATTCCAGCCGCTCAAATAGTTTATAAAAATTTCGGCTAGGGGAAGATTGCCAAAAAACCGAAAATTGCCAAAACGAAAATTGCCAAAACGACGATTGCCAAAACGAAAATTGGCAAAACGAAGATTGCCAAAACGAAAATTGCCAAAACGAAAATTGCCAAAACGAAAATTGCCAAACGAAAATTGCCAAAACGAAAATTGCCATGAAAAATGAAAGCTTAGTGAATACAACATATACCACTCAGTTCCACATAACGTACCCTTCATTTATCCATTCGTCTCAAAATGACTCAAGTCAAACCTCGATATAGTACACCTACAATATGTGACACCTCAGAGTCAAGACAAATGTCGTTTTGGCAATCTTCATTTTGGCAATTTTCGTTTTGGCAATCTTCGTTTTGGCAAAACATACGTTTGGCAATTTTCGTTTTTGGCAATCTTCCCCTAGCCAAAATTTCCTAAGTTCAATCAGACCTTCGTTTAAAGGAATTGTTATTCAAAATGTTTTCAATGTTTTAAAAGTATGCATTCGCATTTTCTAAAGCTCCCCCCACACTCCGGCGTAACACGTAACACCAAAATTTGGATCCTGCCATGTTTTTTAGTTTTATTTGTCACAGGTCCATTCTATGCTACACTTATAGTGACTTGTAAATTTAAAGGCAGCTATATAAGCAAATTACCTGCTCAACACGGGCCAGTGTCAAATCATAAACTTGTCTGGCAAGGGAACTGTGCATGTTAAACTGCTAATAAAGTTCAAAACTAAATGTCTCAAATCATCCAAGACAACACAATTAACTAAAATCGATTCTTTTGACTTGTTATTTTATTATCTTATGTCGACATAACTTTCGTCTCTCTCGTTCAATTGTTCTGCTCTCTTCTTCCGGTCATTTTCCGCGTGTTGGTTCTGAGAAGAATTTTAAATATTATCTTGAGACAAAGTTAAAATTTCAAACTCACAAAAAAGATTTTCATGGCTAGACCATTTAACCATGTTAGCTGGAATTGTTGACCAGGGGCGATTTTCCACCAGCTCTAAAGGAAGACAAAATTCTTCTTTTGTCCCGCCATCCATCAATATAACACATGGCAGGTTGGGTTGGGTCAACTTGCATGTAACTAGTAAGTAAGTATTCAACGGCACTAACTGCTGACCATTGGGCAACTTTTCGGGATATTTTTGTTTGCTGGAAGGTCGGTAATGCCTGAGACCACTATGTTCTTCATATTCGTCGAAATCCGGGATAGACAACCTAAGACCTATAAAAATGACTATTTTTTAATTGATATTTCTAAACATGGTTATGCCCTAAAACCCTGTACACAACATACCCCGATTTGGGCTTCTTACAAAAATTTATTAAACAGACAGTTTTTTAAATGTTTTATGCCTTTAACACGGGAAAGTCGGATCGCAACTTTTGTTTATTTTGGTACGTTTTTTACGCTGATCATTTTTTGTGTAAGGGAGTATGGTGTTTGCTAGTCAGGAAGTGACCCAATAACCGCTTTTGAATTGACGACCATTTCAGGAAAGTTGAGGAATCTCCCGAGGGGCCGAAATTGCTTGTCTCCAAGCTGCATGTTTGCACGAAGTATCTTAAAAGAGCCGCCAGAATCTGCTCTTCCGAATGAGGTTATGTGAGCTTTATCTGTACAAAGCACTCGGAGAACCAGCATCCAACGCACAGGTCCACCATTTTCTTACAAGGTAAGTTTACACTCAAAGCTGCTCGAAATAATGTCGTAGCTGTGTATAACTGCTCAATGCTTGGTCAATACTTGTAGAAAAATTTAACAGCTACAAGATAGGCAAAAAATCAACACAAAAATTCAACAAAAATCACTCATAAATTACAGAAGAAGAGGTAAAACCAGCTGTTTTCTTGGTATGGAAATTTGAAAGGTGTCTGGTTTGGCTTATTTATGGCCGACTTTCTTCAACATTTTTTGGTTTCCAATATGCCAAAATGATCAGCAGGAAAAACGCAACAGACTAGTGCAAAGGATCACAAGACAACGCGAAAATATCACAATATTCAAGCCAAAACAATTTGATCTCAAAACCGTACCCAAACCGGGGGTTTTTTGGCGAAAATTCAGGTTGTTATGGCTTAATAGGGCGTTGACTGAAAATAAGATTCATGTGATAGAGCACAAAAACGATCAGACTGGTTAGATCACAAGTGTTACTGTGTTTCCCTCTTTTTGACAGGATTGAAGAAGTGGCCTGCAGCGAGGCATAGATGGACGATTCTGGCTCAATTTCAATGGGCTGAAATCGACACATTTTTTAAGATTTAGATATCGCGAGGATCTAAAGACTCGCCAAAGCCTTGGTTATCTTTTGATATTACAACTTGCACAATATCGTGTTCAAAAATATTGATTCCAAGCTCAGAAAATCAAGCCAGAATCGTCCATCTATGACCTCGCTGCCAGGCCACTTTTCTTCAATCCTGTCAAAAGAGGGAAAACCAACAGTAACGCTTGTGATCTAATAGTGGTAGCTGATGCAGTTTGTGCTCTATCATGTGATACTTTTATTTTCTGTAAACGCCCTATAAAATGTTAAGAAAATTACGAAATTAAGCCATAACCACCTGAATTTTCGCCCAAAAACCCCCGTTTAGGTACGGTTTTGAGGTCAAATTGTTATGGCTTGAATATTGTGATATTTTCGCGTTGTCTTGTGAGTCCTTGCACTAATTCTGTCGCTTTTTTTTCACGCTTAGCATTTTGGTATATTGTCAGCAAAAATTTTCATAAAAAAGTCGACTGAAATACTGAACAAAGTGCCTTCAAATTTCAGTACAAGGAAAATAGCTGGTTTTACCTCTTCTACTGTAATTTCTGAGTGACTTTTGTTAAATTTTGTGCTGATTTTTTGCCTATCTTGTAGCTGTTAGATTTCTCTGCAAGTATTGGTTAAGCATGTAGGAGCTATACACAGCTGTGACATTCTTTCAAGCCGCTTTGAGTGTGAAATGACTTGGTCAGAAAATGGTGAATTTGTGCGTTGGATGCTTGTTGTCCGAGTTTTTGCAGTCATTTGGCAGCTCACATGCAATCATTCGAAAGGGCAGATCCTCACGTCTGTTTTGATATATTACAGTCACAGATGTGGTCTGCAGATAAGTGATGTCTGCCCCTAGGGAGATTTCTCAACTTTCCTGAAATGGTCGTCAATTTAAAAGCTGTTATTGGGTCACTTCCTGACTAGCAAACACCCATACTCCTTACACAAAAATGATCAGCGTAAAAACTGTACCAGAATAAACAAAAGTTGCGATCCGACTTTCCCGTGTTAAAAAGATCTTACTTTTTCCACTAAAGTACTGATTTCTACAAATAAATTTGAATTTTCAACAAATACCGTATTTCCACTAATAAGACGGCCCCCACCACTTTGATTACCTCTCTCAGCCCGGAATAATATTTTTCAAAGCGTCTTATTGCGCTTTCTCAATTCCCACGAGCTTTACCGATTCCTCTTTTCGATTTCGGCTTGGCCCTTGGCACCCCTTAGCACCCAAAAACTTTGAAATCGACCTAAAATTTCCCCAATTTTCGGGGTTTGAAAAATAAGGCGATCCGGGCCCTAGTATTTTGTGCGTTTTTTGCCTTGGTCTCCCCGATGGTTTTTTCAAACTATTTATTCAAACAACAACCAAAACATCAGTCATATATCTTGTTATTTGCTCGAAAAATTTTCGCATAGTTCAACTAAAAAGGGGTATTTCAAGTAAAAAGAAAAGATCAACGAAAAACTGGATAAAAAAAACAAAAGAAGAAAATATCATCGTAAAAATGGAACATAATTTTCGAAAAAAAAACCATAGGGGAACAAAACGTCTTAACACGGGGAAAAACATCGAGAAAAAGTTGATCAGTATTTGTTAAATTTGATTGTTAGCGCATTTTTCGAAGAATTTCCAAAATTCTGAAATGATGATGCTAATACAATTTTTAATTCTACACACTTTTGTCCGACATCGCAACACCGAGTTGTCCACAAAACATGACTCCAAAACCATATTTAAAAAACACAAAACTTGGATGAATCCTTTCGTGTCGAGACTATCTCCTTAACAGCTTTCACCATCCCTTTAAGATCTTTAAGGACCATGGTTTTTGTTTTGGCATGTGCACAATTTTAATTGGCGGGGGACACTTTTCTCTCGCATCAAACTGTACTCTTTCAAGTTGTTTCGAATTACTCGAAAGAGTACAGTTTCAGACGAAAGAGAAGTGTCCCCGCCAATTCAATTTTGCACATGCCACTGCGCGCAAAAACCATGCTCCTTTAACAAATTAAAATAAGTGATTTTTTGACTAATCTGTTTACCTTTGATCAGAAAACATGCGCGATAGCTTTTATTTAGCAAAACGCTAGCTAGTTTGTTTTTTCCAAAAATAGTGGACAAGTATTCAAGAAGATTCATAGCTGGATATTGGGCATTATTTATTCCTGAAATTATTGTAATTTGTTAACACTTCGATTCTTCGACTGTGACTTATAGTTTTCCTGATGCAGAATTTTACGCTGTTAACGATGGCATTTTTGGTTTGAAAAAATTTCCGACAAAAAAAGTCGCTCGAGCCCTGTGAACAATTGTAGTTTCAATTTTTGTCTTGACACGAAAATGCAAAAAAGGATCATTACTCTTCAGATAATTCATATATTCAATATACATTTTGAAGAATGAATGCTATCTTTTGAATGATGAATTGTTGAACTTTTATCAGAATTTATAACTGAACGAATGCAAAGTTCACAAAGTTAGAGTTAGTTAGCTCGAGACAAAAAACATTCGAGCTATTCAAAAATGCTATATTTAATAATTTTTTTCTTTTTTTTCCCGAATTTCGAATCTGCGAAAATTTTTAAGAATATTATTTTTTAAGGCTGTACCTGAAAACACACGTCAAAACCATTAAATCTCCCGCCAAATTTTTAAAACTTCTCGTTCTAGGTGTATGCTTTTCATATTTTTTTTTTGCATTAGCATGTAGCCTTAATCTCTAGTTTCTGATAAGTTATTAGCTAGGTCGATATAATTTTGAAAAGTGGGAGAACGATTCATTAAAAAATGTGTAGTTTTGAAAAACTCAATTTTTCTCCCGTTTTTTAAAATTGTATCAAACTAGTAAAAAGCCATTTCGATTTGAGCCTTTTTTTTAAGAAGTTAAGGCCTCTGTAAGATAAGTCACTTTTTTGAGCTATCATTGCCCATGACGCAGTGCACATTGACAATTTTGAAATTTCAACACTGGATTCGTGCTCAGCATGGTTGATTTGCTTAGAAAACTGCACTTAGAATGAAAAGATATTCGTCGATTTTGAATATCTCTCCAGACAAAAATTATTCAAATATAGCATTTTGAATAGTTTAAATGTTTTTTGTCTCGAGAGAAATTCAAAATTAAACGAACTGACCACGCTGAGCATGATTTGAACAAAACAGCTTGAATTCAAAAAATGTAAACTCTGTTGTGGGGAAATGATAGCTCAAAGGATGCTCAAAGGATCCCATACTTGTTGATGCAAATGAAAATTTGAACTCTTGATCATAAAATAGAGGCTCTTAGGTCTAATAGGTCTCTCATATAGAGGCTCTTAGTGGTAAGACAGCCAAATTAACACAGACATTTACTTTCAAATGTTCTTCTTTGAATGTGGCCCCAGAAAGTCAAAAGCTTACGAGCCTAAAAGTCTAAATAATTAAGCTGTTTAAAAACATTTTATTATTATAAATATTGCTACATTTCGTGGTCTTATATCTCAGCTACGTAATAAATTCTTAGGCCAATTTATGCGGTAAAAAGTGAGCTAGTATAAAAAAAATTAGGTGTAAAAGTAATAACTTTGTGTTTTAGAAACCCAATATTTCTACCCAATATTTTAACTATACCTAATCCCAATATTTCCAAACGGAGCCACCCAATATTCCAATTCAATATTTTTGACTCAAATTGGACCCAATACACCCAATACCAATATATTGTATTGGCTCGATCTCTGGTTCAGAGGGCTCTAGCAAAACGTTTTTTGTCGAAAATTTTTCAAACAAAAAATGCCATTGCTTTGTTAATTTTGCATCAGTAAAACTGAAAATCACGCACGAGGATCGGAGTGTTAAACAATCATGGATAAATCACCTTTATTGGCTGCTCTGGAGCGGATGTTTTAGCAGACTCGTCCAGCCTCGGAGGACTTTGTCTGTTCGGATCATCAGTACAGCTTTAAAAATATCAGTATTAAATTATGAATGGGTATATGCCCGCCCACTTTTAAGTTTCAAATCCCAATTGAATCTCATACTTACTTTAATTCTTTTGGTTTTACAGTCGACTCTCGACATAAAGCCATCCCTGGGGCTGCTCAAGGTGGCCTTATATCGAAAAAGGCGGACCATAAATTTTTGCAAGATAACCTTATATTGATTTTTCACAGTATACTATAATATATTATCCCACATCAGCAGTTAATCAAATAACGGTTAAAACATCTGTGAGTTGAGTTTTTTTGCACTCCTTTTTTGCTCCTAATAAAGGCTTCATCTGATGCATCGGTGTGACTAACAGGGGAAGTACGCAACCTTAAGGTGGGGTTCAGACAAATTTTATACACCAATCAAAAGCATGGCATGCACATTACTGCCTCACTTGCCGATTTTCCTGCCGACGCGTCTACAATGAGAAAATCGAGTTTGAAATATAAGATATTTGTTGTGTAGAGTATGGCCAAATTTTGCAACTATTTCTTCAGTGAGTGGCGCACTGGATGTGATTCAGGCTTTGTTTTTAAAGGACCATTGCCGTCTACGGCCACGGAAATTTGGACTTAAATTACTGCGAAATATTTGGTTGCAGTTCAGAATCCCCCCCCCCCCCCACGGGGACTGATCAGGTGGAGGAGATAACTTCATATTCGTGTTTCTCGACCCCGATTTCATGAGAAAGCCGGCTGTTTTTTTGGTTCTGGAAAAAAAATTTTTTTCGAACCACAGAGGGGTATCATGGTTTTTTAGTCAAAATTTAAAAAATTTAAATTGGCGCCTTTTGAATTTAAAAGGGAATAAGGGCTGTATTGGGAGGGGAAGGGAATAAAAGGGGGCCACTTTTATGGCAGAACACTATAAATTTGAATATCTATATTCTTCGACTGCCTCACCATGTTTTTCAACTGGGCCGTGGCAAAAAAAGACTCTATATGCATTTTTATGGTCAAGAGTACTTCTCGGAATCATGTCTAAGGTAAGTGAGTGCGCGTATCCCACGCGTATCCAACTCCAAGCCCCCTGCGCCCCTTCGGGGGCCAGAGTTTAGAGTTTAGGCCAGAGTTTATTTATGCGGTAGGCCCCAGTATTCAAAACTATGTTCAACATCTTCTTGTTAGTGGGCCCTGTGTGATAGTGGCCCCTTTTATTCCCTTCCCCTCCCAATACAGCCCTTATTCCCTTTTAAATTCAAAAGGCGCCAATTTTAAATTTTTCAATTTTGACTAAAAAACCATGATACCCCCCCTGTGGTTCGAAAAAAATTTTTTTTCTCAGAACCAAAAAAACAGCCGGCTTTCTCATGAAATCGGGGCCGAGAAACACGAATATGAAGTTATCTCCTCCACCCGATCCCTCCCCGTGGGGGGGGGGGGGCTGGGGTGGGATTCTGAACTCAAGCCAAATATTTTTTGAATTATTTATTTTCATTTTAAATTATAATTTATGTGTATTGGTCGAAGCGAGCATTTACGGCAATGGTCCTTCAAACGTCGCAGGTTCGATCCCCAGTACGGTACATGTTTAATTTATTTTATTTTTTCAAAATCTATTTTCTCATCTCTTTTCAATGATTTGCAAAAAATATATTTTAAGAATCTGATACATGCGACCTTTAAAAACAAAGCCTGAATCACATCCAGTGCGCCACTCACTGGAGAGATAGTCGCAAAATTCGGCCATACTCTACACAACAAATATCTTATATTTCAAATTCAGTAAAATCGGCAAGTGAGGCAGTAATGGCATGCCATGAGCTTTTGATTGTGTATAAATTTTGTCTGAACGCCACCTTAAGGTTGTGCACTCCCCGTTAAGAATGGAATTTTCAATTTCATGCGTTTCAAAAAGTTAAGGCGGGGACCAGCATTTTTTTTTGAATCGTTCTATTTTTCACTCGTTTTGCGTTAAATCTAGGGTGTCACACAGTTAACTCGGTTTTTTGAAAATTTTTGACCTTATTTCATGTTTTTATACACTTTTTTGTCTAAAATTTTGAGCATGTCAGCCTGCGATCGAAAGCTTGGAATGTCAGCTACACGATGGTGTAAAAATTTCTTAGATTAATTCATAAAAATGTATTTATTTCAATGAAAACATTTTCGGTTTTTTTCGGGTAATTTCGATTAAAATTACCCGAAATTACCCGAAAAAAACCGAAAATGTTTTCATTGAAATAAATACATTTTTATGAATTAATCTAAGAAATTTTTACACCATCGTGTAGCTGACATTCCAAGCTTTCGATCGCAGGCTGACATGCTCAAAATTTTAGACAAAAAAGTGTATAAAAACATGAAATAAGGTCAAAAATTTTCAAAAAACCGAGTTAACTGTGTGACAACCCTAGATTTAACGCAAAACGAGTGAAAAAAGAACGATTCAAAAAAAAATGCTGGTCCCCGCCTTAACTTTTTGAAACGCATGAAATTGAAAATTCCATTCTTAACGGGGAGTGCACAACCTTAAGGTGGCGTTCAGACAAAATTTATACACCAATCAAAAGCTCATGGCATGCCCATTACTGCCTCACTTGCCGATTTTACTGAATTTGAAATATAAGATATTGTTGTGTAGAGTATGGCCGAATTTTGCGACTATCTCTCCAGTGAGTGGCGCACTGGATGTGATTCAGGCTTTGTTTTTAAAGGTCGCATGTATCAGATTCTTAAAATATATTTTTTGCAAATCATTGAAAAGAGATGAGAAAATAGATTTTGAAAAAATAAAATAAAATTAAACATGTACCCGTACTGGGGATCGAACCTGCGACGTTTGAAGGACCATTGCCGTAAATGCTCGCTTCGACCAATACACATAAATTATAATTTAAAATGAAAATAAATAATTCAAAAAATATTTGGCTTGAGTTCAGAATCCCACCCCAGCCCCCCCCCCCACGGGGAGGGATCGGGTGGAGGAGATAACTTCATATTCGTGTTTCTCGGCCCCGATTTCATGAGAAAGCCGGCTGTTTTTTTGGTTCTGAGAAAAAAAATTTTTTCGAACCACAGGGGGGTATCATGGTTTTTTAGTCAAAATTTGAAAAATTTAAATTGGCGCCTTTTGAATTTAAAAGGGAATAAGGGCTGTATTGGAGGGGAAGGGAATAAAAGGGGCCACTGATCACACAGGGCCCACTAACAAGAAGATGTTGAACATAGTTTTGAATACTGGGGCCTACCGCATAAATAAACTCTGGTATGCATGCTTTTTCATGCATCCAGAGTCACTTTCGAGTGATTTGTGTCTAAGGTATGTGGGTGTGCGCATCTCAACTCCAAGCCCCTGCGCCCCCGAAGGGGGCGCAGGGGGCTTGGAGTTGGATACGCGCGGATACGCGCACTCACTTACCTTAGACATGATTCCGAGAAGTACTCTTGACCATAAAATGCATATAGAGTCTTTTTTTGCCACGGCCAGTTGAAAAACATGGTGAGGCAGTCGAAGAATATAGATATTCAAATTTATAGTGTTCTGCCATAAAAGTGGCCCCTTTTATTCCCTTCCCCTCCCAATACAGCCCTTATCCCCTTTTAAATTCAAAAGGCGCCAATTTAAATTTTTTAAATTTTGACTAAAAAACCATGATACCCCTCTGTGGTTCGAAAAAATTTTTTTTCCAGAACCAAAAAAAACAGCCGCTTTCTCATGAAATCGGGTCGAGAAACACGAATATGAAGTTATCTCCTCCACCTGATCAGTCCCCGTGGGGGGGGGGGATTCTGAACTGCAACCAAATATTTTCGCAGTAATTTAAGTCCAAATTTCCGTGGCCGTAGACGGCAATGGTCCTTTAAAAACAAAGCCTGAATCACATCCAGTGCGCCACTCTGTGGAGAGATAGTTGCAAAATTTGGCCATACTCTACACAACAGATATCTTATATTTCAAACTCAATTTTCTCATCGTAGACGCGTCGGTAGGAAAATCGGCAAGTGAGGCAGTAATGGGCATGCCATGAGCTTTGGATTGGTGTATAAAGTTTGTCTGAACGCCACCTTAAGGTTGTGCACTCCTCGTGTGAGAATGGAAATTTCATATACGCATCACCTCGGTCGTCAGTTCAAACCACTTGGATGTACACCTTACTGCTTATTTTCGATTTTTTTGTCTTTACTCTAAAGTTTAATTGTCGGGCAGCAACTAAGTTGATCCCAGACAATGAGAGAAGGGCAGTCAATAAAATAGATTGAGTTAGTGGCAATGTAAACCTCATGCTTCTGGATTGATTAATATGTTTCTATGCTACTTTGTATTAAATTTGATTTGTCGCAAAATTAATACAGTTGCTAACAATAAACAAGTGCTGGAAACGATTTTATTTGAATCCTGTACTCTCTGGCCTTAGAAAACAGTGAGCTCAATAAAAATGTGGTTTCAAAAAGGTATGCACTCAGGGAGACTAGAACTAGAGATGGAGGCAGGACGGGACGCAAAAATTAATAGATTTCCTGTCCTGACGTCCCGGCCTGAAAAGTTTTTAGCCAAAAGGTCGTCCTCCATCTCTAGTCTAGAACCAGCAACCTCGACTATATCAAGTTTCCTCCTTGTTTTGGGCTAAACACAATAATCCGGTTTGAGGTGGCCTCATATCGATAGTATTTATGGCAGTCGGAGATGAACAAAGGTGGTCTTACAGGGAGAGAGGTCCTTTATCGGAAGTAAGGTTTGCCTTATTTAGCCTAAGCCACCTCAAACCAAACAAATTTAGTTTGAGGTGGCTTTATATCGAAAGTCGACTGTATTTTGTGAAAAAAAATTCGGCCGTTATTAAACTAAGGAGCAGGGAGGGGTGAGTCTGAAGCTTTTATCCAGATTTTTTGCTTGAGTTCAGAATCCCCCACGGGGACTGATCAGATGGAGAAGATAACATCATATTCGTGTTTCTTAACCCCGATTTCATGAGAAAGCCGGCTGTTTTTTTAGTTCTGAGAAAAAAAATTTTTCGAACCACAGGGGGTATCATGGTTTTTTAGTCAAAATTTGAAAGATTTAAATTGGCGCCTTTTGAATTTTAAAGGGAATAAGGGCTGTATAGGGAGGGGAAGGAATAAAAGGGGGCCACTAATCATAGAAGGCCCACTAACAAGAAGATGTTGAACATAGTTTTGAACACTGGGCCTACCGCATAAATAAACTCAGGTATGCATGCCTTTTCATGCATCCAGAGTCACTTTCGAGTGATTTGTGTCTAAGGTATGTGGGTGTGCGCATCTCAACTCCAAGCCCCCTGCGCCCCCTTCGGGGGCGCAGGGGGCTTGAGAGTTAGAGATACGCGCACTCACTTACCTTAGACATGATTCCGAGAAGTACTCTTGACCATAAAATGCATATAGAGTCTCTTTTTGCCACGGTTCAGTTGAAAAACATGGTGAGGCAGCCGAAGAATACAAAATTTTTTAATCTTCAACGTTCTGCCATAAAAGTGGCCCCCTTTTATTCCCTTTCCCTCCCAATACAGCCCTTATTCCCTTTTAAATTCAAAAGGCGCCAATTTAAATTTTTCAAATTTTGACTAAAAAACCATGATACCCCCTGTGGTTCGAAAATTTTTTTTTTCTCAGAATTAAAAAAACAGCCGGCTTTCTCAGGAAATCGGGGCCGAGAAACACGAATATGATGTTATCTTCTCCATCTGACCACTCCCCGTGGGGGGATTCGAAACTGCAACCGATTTTTTAAAGGGGCCGGACTGGATGAAACTAGGAAACTAACCGGAAAGTTTCTATAACATATGGCGAAAAACAAAACCTATTGCAAAATCTATGGAATATATGATAATAATAATAACTGAAGATTTGTTGTTAAGTTACCATAGGCCAGACCTTATCATTGCATTATTTCATTGCCACTAGCAAATGTCGGCGTAGATCTTCATTTTTTCTGATTATTTCATCTACATGATTGGTGAGAGTGCGGCATTCATTGATGAGGGTAAATTCTATCTTTTCCACCGTTTTGACTTCTTCACTGACATCTTTTTTAACTACTAAATGAGGGGTACGAGTGAATGCTTGATGCATGTCTTCCATTTTTAACGCATTCATCTAAATAATCTACTAGGTACTTGTTGCGTTAAAACACTCCCCCCCTCTTTAATTTTGGATACCGTATTTTCTGTAGTAAGTCGCCCGGGGATTAAAACATAGACTTGTTTTCATGCTAACGGTTTAATACCACTACTAATTCTGTTCACCAAACTTGGTCGTACGGTTTTTTTTAACTTTAAAACAAAATTTTTATGTGTGCGAATCGCTGAAAAAACCGAATGTTCACCTCACTGCTTTTTACAATATTTTTCGGTAAACTATTTAACACTCCAAATTGATAAACTTACTTCGGCATAAGTATTGAGCAAATTTTGTTTTTCTCTTCTGTTTGCGTCAAGTGGTTCACTTTGATAGTAAAATCAGTAAGTACTTTAGTACAGTCCTTCTTCAGCTGTTGCATGTTTTCCACAGCTGATTGAATGAATTCCGGGGTGGCCAGATCAATGGTCTTGACCCTCACATGGTTTATGTGGTCTTGATCCAGCACACAATCAGCACAAAGGGAAGGCTAAATTAAAATTTGTAGAGGCCGTAAGAGCACTCTTTACCTACTTTGCTAACACAACTTGTACAAGTGATCAGTTTGTGAGCAAGTGTGACAGTTGAGCAATATGAGCATTTTGGACTTGTCTTCCACAATGTCTTTGCCTGGCTCAACTTACTGATAATACCTAAAGTTATTGTCGATAATTTATAAAATAACTTATTGTAATATAATAAATAACAAGATACCGTATTCCCTCTAATAGACCACACTCCCTAGTTCAAAATCGTGTTTGTGGCATTGCGTTTTTGACCCTCTTTTTTGAAGATGCTTTCATGCAAGTTATCACCTATTTTGTAGCCAGTCAGATGAGCTACAAAATGGGTGGTAACTTGCATGAAAGCAGTCTTTAAAAAAGAGGGTCAAAAACGCAATGCCAGAAACATGATTTTAAACCAGGGGTGTGGTTCTATTACAGAGAATACGGTATCATAGCATGCAGTATCATCACGACTACCCCAGGGATTAAAGTCAAGACTCGGGTATCGACTTATGGTGATTTTGACCCTGCCGGAGTATACCGCCCCAAATAGATTTTTTTAAAGTGTTTCCAAACACCCTATATCGACCCAAAATCACCTCAGGAGTTCAAAAAAAGCATTATTTTCAGGTTCTGTCAATAAAAAATTGAGTTTTGAGCTTTTTGAAATTTCGACTTTTTACCTGTTTTACCATGTTTTGGTCATTGGAGCTGGGCAAAAAAAGCCTCTAAATGCATTTTTGATCAAGAGTCTTGCTCGGAATTATGTCTAAGGTAAGTGAGTGCGCGCATCTCTAACCAACCAAGCCCCCTGCGCCCCGAAGAGGGCGCAGGGGCTTGGTTGCTTAGGGGTTGAGATGCGCACACCCACATACCTTTAACGCGAATCACTCGAAAGTGACTCTGGATGTATAAAAAATATTTGCATACCAGAGTTTCTTTGTGCGGTAGGCCCCAACATTTTCCTTTTACACTAATTGGCCCCTTTTTTGTCCATTTTTACCCTAATACGGCCCTAAATCCCTTCAAAAATGGTCAAAATAGGTACTTTTGGATGGTCGCAAAACTCAATTTTTTATTGACCAAAACTCAAAAATAATGCCTTCACATGCTTCACGAACATTACTTGGCAGGACTTCAGCCTGAAAAGAAACGAAAGAAGTTCTCTGACGCCAATGACAGAATTCTAAAAAAAGAGCAATATGCAAAAACTGATCCAGAAGACCTGGACCTCATAGAATCTTCGGGGATTGGCCTATAACTTAATTATGGATCAATGATTGAGTTTTCATTTGTTTGATGTTTAGTTTTTGTTGTAAAGTTTCACCAAATAAAAGCCCAAGGTGGAAATTTTAAAAGATGAACATCCATTAAACCATTATTAATGTGTCATTGTTGTAAATTGCACAGTTATTATGCTAATTGCTAACCGGACGATTCGTCACCTATTTCTATCGGCAGGTGAAGAATCGTCCTATTTTAGTAAGAGTTGACGAACTGTCCCGAGTGACGAATCGGCCGAGGTGACGGATTGTCACGGACCGGTACCGGGCACCAGCCTTCAAATTTTCGGCACCGGGCACCGGCGGTGCGGCCGGTGCCGGTCTCGTACCGGAAATTTTTTATATATGTTAAAAAAATTATCAATTACATTTGAAATTTTTTGGCTAAATTGCATATATGAACAATGTTTTCGACATTATTGTGTTGTTTCGAGGTGAAATATACCTTGGTTAGCTGTTGCCGGGTATGATATATACCACTTGCTGGTGCGGCACCGGTTCGGCACTGACCTCTACAATTATGGCACCGGGCACCGACTCCTGAAATTTCGGCACCGGGCACAGCACCGGGCACCGACCTCTAAAATTTCGGTGCCGGGCACCGCACCGGGTACCGACCTCTAAAATTTCAGCGCAAGGCACCGCACTGGCACCGGCGGAGCCAGATACGCTCATTAGTCACCGATAACCTACACATTCAGTTCATTAAAAAGGAGAAAAAGAGGAAGTAGGTGCTTCCTTCGGGTTGGTCTCAGTGGGTTCGCAACCTACTATTTTGACCATTACAACAGACGGTCGGACAGCCGGAGTCAGATGAAAAAGGGAGGACGGCCGGCTAACGGACGGCAGGACGGCGGTCGGCTGGAAGATGGTCGTGCGGCCGACAGAGGTCGATGCCGACGAGGCCGCAAAGGATGGGATTATCAACAAAATTTATATACGATCGGAATTTTTATTGATTTTGTCTTTGTTAAGTCCAAATTTTAATCCTTTGTCATGTGTACGATCGTCAATATTTTTTTGATTTTTTTTTAAAATGTGAGAGTGTGTTTCAAAAGGCGGTGTGGCGACAATAGTATGTGATTTTTTTAAAGGACCATAGCAGTCGCCGACAACGAGAAATTCAAATGTTTGAATTTGCGCGGGACAGTTCTCTTTCGTCTCACACTGTACTCTTTTGGGTAACACTTTACTTGCCATATAATATATATATATATGGCATGTATGTATTCTTCGACTGCCTCACCATGTTTTTCAACTGGGACGTGGCAAAAAGATACTTTATATGCATTTTATGATCAAGAGTATTGCTCGGAATCATGTCTAAAGTAAGTGCGTGCGCGCATCTCTAACTCTCAAGCCCCCTGCGTCCCCTTCGAGGGCGCAGGAGGCTTGGAGTTGAGATGCGCACACCCACATACCTTAGACACAAATCACTCGAAAGTGACTCTGGATGCATGAAAAGCATGCATACCAAAGTTTATTTATGCGGTAGGCCCCAGTATTCAAAACTATGTTCAACATCTTCTTGTTAGTGGCCCTGTGTGATTAGTGGCCCCTTTTATTCCCTTCCCCTCCCAATACAGCTCTTATTCCCTTTAAAGTTCAAAAAGCGCCAATTTAAAAAATATTTTTTTTTTCAAATTTTTCTAAAATTTCACCTTGGGGGACCAAGGCAAATCTCAAAAAAAATTTTTCACTTTCACAGAATCTGATGATCATTTCCCGTGAAAATCCGGGTCGAGAAACACGAATATGCAATCAGTTTTTAAAAATTCACCTCGAAAGTGGGTCAGCCGTGGGGGGGGCAAGTAAAGTCTAGCCCTCTTTTGACCTGCTTCGAATGACTTAAAAGAGTACAATGAAAGACGAAAGAAAACTGTACCGCACGAGGGAGGGGCCGTTTCGTATTCGCGCTTCTCGTATTTGACAAAACTTGCATTTGACAAAACTCGTATTCGCAAAACTCGCATTTGACAAAGCTCGTATTCTACGAAATTTGCTTTTGACAAAACTCGTATTCTACTAACATCGCATTTGACAAAACTCGTATTCGCAAATTTCGCATTCGGCAAAACTCGTATTCTAGTGAAATTTGCTTGTTTGTATGTGTTAAACACGCATTCACAAGGCAACATTCCAATACAGTCAAGTCTCGATATAGTGGCACCTTCGATATAGTGGCACCTAATAGTAAGTCCCAAGGGGGGCCACTATATCGAGACTCGACTGTATATCCTACTTTTAAGCCTCATTGTCTTTAAAATCTATTCATCATAATTGTGGTTTTGCTTTTACTTTATTTCTCTTCAATCAACACAACATGAACAACTGGCGATCGAACATAAATTGTTAACATCATCCCTTTCTTTGGCAACCATTCCATCAGCCCACTCTGTTATTGGCTTTCGACCGGCGAGGACCTGTGTGAATTGTTGCACCTGTGCGAGAATTCTTTTGTCGGTCCTGATGCTCTTTGCCGTCCTTGGCTCCACTTGACCCGCAACGAATTGCTAAAAAAAGACATAGAAATAAAACCCAGTATATCATCTACTCAAACCTTACAATATACTGAAGTCGGTAATCGCTGTCATAAGCTTCGCGAAGGTGCCTCGCCATCCACCATTCTCCTGGCTTGTTTCCGAGCAATCGCTTGAGCTTCTTGTTATTTGACTCCATTGTGTTGTTGTCTCTGGCCCGCCTCTCTATAGTCGGCGTGTACATGTCCGCAATAGAGTAGGCAAAGAGCGGTCGAGTGAGCAAAGTACCATCTGGCCCAAGGGTTCCTGTACATATTTAAGGATGAACATGGACAATCTCATAATAGTACCTTCGGATCCAAATGCCCTGAATCGAAGAGTAAAAATCGGCTACCATCGGCAAAATTCTTCAACGAGTCCGGAATGGCTACAAATCGAAAGTCTTTCGGCTCCACAGGCAGATTGAGATCCTTCCTCCTTCGCTTGTTAGCTCTCACTATCATGCTATTCCTTCGTGGAGTGTGCAACTTTTGTACATCACTGAGACCTTCTAATGAGCGCTCCACCACCTCACTGCCCGGCTAAACATGTTATTCACAATGAATGCATATAAGACTTAGACAAAATGACTACTGTGTCAATGTTTGCTTTCAAAAGAGCATCCTGCTTGTCCCGCACATCCGAATTACTCACTCTCCACGGTTGATCCTCGCACGTATGCTCGCCAATTTCGAACCGAAGCTTTCTTGTCGCTCGCACCATCCACAGGCGGCTGGTGCACCCCTCTTGACCGCAAATGTAGAAGTTGTAGAGCGGGAGATTCTCCTCATCTATTTGCTTAGACAGCGCACTGTAACGGTAAAGCTTGCCTTCATACTCGATCTTTGACCGGTCCTTGCGCTGCGAATTGTGCCATTTGACATCGACATCAAACGGCAACCTTCTGCGATAAGGCTGGGATTCTTCTTCGCTACTAGATCCATTTTCTTCGCTCGGAATGCTGAAGTCATCATCATCACTGCTCATGTTAGTCTAAAACACGATGTATATTAGACGAGACGCGTTGACTCATACAAACAAGCGAATTTTGTTAAAGTACAAGTTTTTTCAAATACGAGTTTGTCAAATGCGAATTTCTTAGAATACAAGTTTTGCGAATACGAGTTTTGTCAAATACGAGAAGCGCGAATACGAAACGGCCCCCTCCCCGCACGAATTCAAACATTTAAAATTTTCGATGTCGGAGACGGCTATGGCCTTTTAAGGGGCCATGCTCACCTGTTTAAATTTGTCCCGCCAATTCAATTTTTTTACTAATCATTGAATTGCTATACGTAAAATTTTTCTCATTAGTGGGCCAGTGTATGGAGGTTGGGACTAATAAATATCTTACGCACCTTTTCTGAGGCCTGGGGCGTATATTTGGGTATTTTTTTAGTAATTTAAAAAAAGGGAAAATTTTTAGGGGGGTATTCGGCGCTAGTAGCGAATATTAGCAAATATTTAAAAAAATATTTAGACGTGGATTTACCATTCATTTGGTGATAGTGATGGTTGTTTACATTTGCGTCATGTCTGGAAATAACAGCAGTGGCCCTGCAGGAGGGGCACTGTATACTGACCATCTGACTGATATCGAGAGGTGCCGTATTTAGCAAAGAATCCACACATGTCCCACAGAACATATGCCCACAAGGAAGGGATCTTACATTGTTCAATGTGCTCATGCACATTGCACATTCAAGATCAGCGAAAATGAGCTTCAAATGTTCTTCCATTACTCTGAAAATTCAGACTAAATTCGAAAAAAATCTTAAGGAGCATGCAATGCGCAATAATATGTGATGTTGCAACATTTAGAAATGTTGGGAAAGGATGACCTAAAATATTGAGGGCTGAAATTAAATACACCCGTCGAAATAATAAATTATTGTTCAAAAAAAAAATTGGCAAAAGATTTACATAAATTTGACGGAGATTTACAAAAGTTATTTTTCTCGGTGTTTAATTTTAAAAATATTTATATTTGGCACCAATGTGTAGCCCGGTAATTTGGTTTATTAATGGGCTATCAACTAGCCTTATACAATTTATAAAAGCTGGAGAATAATTGGGTTTGAAAAAGCGCAGTTTAAAAAAAACCCCGATTGTTGTACTATTTTTAAAAAACTGGGATCTATATTAGAGTTGGCTTGGAATATAGATATTAGGACCGGAACAGGAGTTTTAGTTTCGTGGAAACCAGAACTCGAATTACATATTTTTTCGCGACCGGAACCGGAATCCGAAAAAGGGCCGAACCCCGGTAAATCGGGACCGGAATTCCGGGCCAACTCTACTCTATATGTGTTCGAGTTACACCCCAAAAATTGCCTTTTTTCAAAAAAATTAAATTGTTTTCAAAAAAAATAAAAAATAAAATTTTCAAAAAAATCTACAAGTCTCAGAAACAATTTATAAACACTTTTAACTATTTGAAAGCAAAAAAACTTACCGGTATGAAAAGTGTAAATAAAATTTGCCTTGGTCCCCCAAGCTGATTATACTTAGGCAAGGGTAGGCCAGCGTATGTTAGTACGAACTCAAACAAATTTCATACTTTTTTAAAGTTCAAAAAAAATGTTTGAGTCCGTGCTAACATACGCTGGCTTACCGTATTTCCTCTAATAAGCGCCCCTGCTCCATTAAGCGCCCCCGCTCTAATAAGCGCCCTCCCTGGAGGGGGTTTTGAAAAATAAGCGCCCCTGCTCTAATAAGCGCCCCCCCCCTCTCAAGGTTATTTTGCTTAGTTTGTATTTCTGTTTTTGGAAACTTGTTTTTAGTAACAAAATTCAAGTTCGTACTCAAATTTGTTTCCTTTACTAACGAAAACTTTCCTTTTCCCAAATTGTCGGATCACTATCAGCCATAATGGAAGCGAGGACGACAAAATGCACTGCTTCAAGGATTCCGGAGGGATTCCATGATCTTTTGAATGCGCGAGATGAGATTCGACAGACGAGGAATGATGCTGAAGAAATAGACGCAGACCAAGACGATGAAAATGTTTATCTAAGCAATAAATGTCTTCACTTCGACGAATCTTTTCAAGTTGATTTGAATGATGAAATGTATGCGCTCAACCCTCAGTTTCACGATTTTTAAATGATCGAAAGTTGTAAACCCAGCATTTTTCTTTGTTTGTAAACTCAGCATTTTTTGTTCAGTATGTTCTGTTGCCTTTTCATCATAAATAACGCGTTTTGAATTTGAGCAGTTGTGAAAAAAAAAATCTGGAAATCAATGTCCATAACTATGATTCTCAAGGTTTGGGTTAAACAAGGTTGGTGGCCTCGGCGCCGACAGGTTGAAAAATAAGCGCCCCTGCTCCATTAAGCGCCCCCGCTCTAATAAGCGCCCCCCTAGACGGAGGGTTGAAAAATAAGCGCCCCGGGGCGCTTATTAGAGGAAATACGGTACCCTTGCTGAGCCTAAAGCCGACAAAAAAATAGTATTTTGAGATAAAAAATGGACAAAATGGAAAATGCCCCCTTTTGGCGAAAAAGTGCCCCTTTTTGTGAAAAAGTGTCCCCTTTTTTGTTTAAATTTGAAAGTCATAAATTTTCCTATTTTTTGTCAAATTTTCACCCTTGTAGGTAGCCCCGCGCTTCTAGTTTCTAACGAGGTATCAGTTGTTGCATCATCTTTGCAAGATGTAGCACAAAAAAGGTGAAAGTATGAACCAAATTATTTTTCTGACTTGCATCATAATTTATCTTTTTGTGCTACATTTTACAAAGATGATCCAACAGTAATACATCGTTAGAAACTAGAATTGCAGGACAACCTGAAAGTGTTAAAAAAAATTCACAAATTAGGCAAATTTGTGCCTTTTGTTAAAGATAGAAAAGGGGCACATTTTCACAAAAGGGGTACTTTTGCCAAAAGGGGGCTTTTTACGGGCAAAGCTTTTCCTTGCTGCTAAAAGACTTCTTTTTGCTCCCAAAGGACTTTTTTTTGCTGCTAATTTTGTCTGCTGCAAAAAGACTTTTTTTGCTCCAAAGGACTTTTTTTTGCTGCTAATTTTGTCTGCTGCAAAAAGACTTTTTTTTGCTCCAAGAAGACTTTTTTTTTGCTGCAAAAAGACTTTTTCGTGCTGCAAAAAGACTTTTTTTGCTGCTAAAATTTTTTTTTGCCGCAAATATTCTTTTGCTTCACATGCCTTCTTCGCAGCATTTTTCACTAGAAATATCAATTATTATACATATTTGCGGTCAATTCGTTTACAGTCAATGCGTCCACAGTCAATTCGTGCATTCGCCAATTCGTCCACACGTCAATTCGTCCACAGATCAATTAATCACACTTTCGAAACCTAGGTAGTTCCTTATTCTCCAGGTGGGGTCCGGCTGAACAACTTAAGTAGCGCCTAAAAATTTCGCGGCAAAAACCGACTTTTCATACACACTAAATTCATACACACTAAATCACTCAAGGCACTGCTCTAGGCATGATATAATTATATACATCCTCGGTCTGAATGATTCCCTTAATTTTAAGGTCGACTACCTGGTATTCATGCATTTCAGGGGCAAAAATTAAATAAAAACTTAAATTTTGGTTGAATTTTTTTCCAAAAAATTGATTTTTCATTTAGGAAGGTGTCAGAAAATAGCTTTAAATCATTCTGAGCGTAAAAAAGTTACTTAGCAGATGTTTAAACACTTTACTCAAATCAATATAAAGTGCGCCCCCCCCCCCCCGTCCAAGTGCATAAGTCGCGACTACCTTATAGTGGGTACTGTTTTTTTAAATAAATAACCCAGGGTATTAAAGATTCTAGGTAGTCAAAACAGGATTTTGGTCTCAACAAACTGTTTTCAGCACACAATTTTGGGTTGAATAGCATGGTTTATTCGTTCCTAAGAAATGATAAAAGTTTTGTGGACAAATTGACCGCAAAATATGTATAATAATTGATATTTCTAGTGAAAAATGCTGCGAAGAAGGCATGTGAAGCAAAAGAATATTTGCAGCAAAAAAAGTATTTTAGCAGCAAAAAAAGTCTTTTTGCAGCACGAAAAGTCTTTTTGCAGCAAAAAAAATTAGCAGCAAAAAAAGTCCTCTGGAGCAAAAAGAAGTCTTTTAGCAGCAAGGAAAAGCTTTGCCCCTTTTTACGTATCGTCTATAAAAACGTTCCACCTCGAGGGTGATAAATGAAACCTCTTTTTCGCAAAAATTTGTTAATTCGAAGTTCTAATTCTGAATTACAGTCAAACCTCGATATAACGACACCCAAAACTTCGTTCCCGCCTAGGGTCCGACACTTTTTTAACTCAATTTTTGAATGTTTTTGCCAGTTCTGTTTTTACAGTCTGGTCCCAAATATCGTGAGGATTTCGATTTTGCCGATCGTTTTTTTGAAAAGACAAAATTTGGGTAAAAAAGTGAAAACTCGATATAACGACACCTGTTTTCAAAAAGAGTGTTTGTGAAATTTTAGGCTTAGGCGAGGTAGGCCAGCATGTTTTAGAACGGACTGAAACATGAGTCTAAGATATGCCACAACATACGCATAAGACATCCTAACATAGACTGGCCTACATAGTCTAAAGCTTAAAGCCTAACATTTCACAAATAACCAACAGCGGCGAGCAAGCCATGAAAACTGTCCTCATCCTGTCCTTTTTTTTTAGTTTTTTATTACAGCCACTGAAAAATCCCCAAATCACGACAACACTAGGCATAAATATTTGTAATTTGATCAAGAAGTTTTTCAAAACACTTCCACTTTTTTGCCTTGGTCCCCCAGCCTTGTAGATTTTTAGTGATTTTTTAGGCTTTATACTTGGGGCAAGAGTAGGCCAGCTAGGACGGACTTAAACATGAGTCCAAGATATGTTTGAGTCCGTCTTACCAAACATTGGCGCATCTTGCCTAAGCCTAAAGTAGGGTTCGTATTGTCCTTTTTGAAAAGATTTGTCCGTTCTTTTGGGACCAAAAATCTCTTTTATTTTGAAGTTTTTAGTCAAAATTTTTTTCTCGCACTAAAATAGCAATAAGCACTAATAAAATGAACCTTTTTCTACAAAAATGTTCAAAATGTCTTTTTTTACCCAAATGTCCTTTTTTCAAAAATTTGAATTATGTACCCTGGCTAAAGCCTAAAGTGTCACAAAAATCAGCAGGGGACCGAGGCGAAATAACTGTCCTCCTCTCGGATAGGGCCAAGAGTACTCAGTTAGAGCACATTCATCAGATGGTTAGCTTTCTTATTTTTTGTGTTTGGAAATGTTCATAGATATGTTGGATCTGTTCTAATCCGGCTTTAATTTCACAAATCTTGCAGCAAATGGTTGCTGTGAATCCTGTGAGTCCTAGAAAATCCGAGAACGAAGGATAGAGTTGCCAACCTTACCGACAAGAGTAAATCACACTCATGAAAATTTGAATGCTAGAAATTACTGGAGACTCCATTTGACTGAAATTAAATTATTTTTCTTTAGTACCGATGCACACCAATGGTTTATACGTGTTTCACAATACAGTCGACTCTCTATATAACATAACTCAAGAAACGGGCGAGTTACCACGTTCGACACCTTATTGACATGCCTTTTTTTTAATCTTTTACTAGTTCTGTTTTGACAATCTGGTCCCAAATATTGCAAGGATTCCGATTTTACCGGTCATTTTTTTGAAAATACAAAATTTTCTTCTCTAAAAAGCAAAAACTAGCTCAAAAACAGTATTTTCGTTAAATCGAGTCATGTTAAATAGGGTTTTTACCTTTTTAGACAATAAAGATTTAGTTTTATTAAAAGCGGTCGGCAAAGTCGGAATCCTCACGATATTTAGGACCAGACTGTGAAAATAGAACTGGTAAAAGACTTCAAAAATCAGGTTGAAAAAAGTGTCGGACCCTAGGTGGGAACGAACTTCTGACCTTGAAATTATGTTATGTACAGTTATGTTTAGGGTTGTCGAGTCGAGTACTGGAAATCGATTAATTTCGAGTAATATTCGAAATTTTTCGAGGTTCGAGCATCGAGTCGAGTATTCAAAAATTTGGGTTTGAAGTAAAGAATTTAATAATCGAAAATGTGCTCGAGGACCATATTTTTTTCTTTTTTGTGGCTTCGTTATGCCTTACCAACTTCAAATGATTAAATTTTTAACCAAAATTTCGACAAAAATTCTACTCAAAATCGAGTAATTTCGAGTATTATTCGAAAATTTCGAGTTTCGAATATCGAGTCGAGTATTTGAAAATTTCGAGTTTTGATAAGATTTCGAGTCAAGTACTCCAAAATTTCGAGTACTCGACAACCCTAGTTATGTTATATAGAAAGTCGACTGTACTACGTACAAATCGAATAGATTTTCAGCTGAAATTCTGTTATTTTTATTTAGTACCGATGCACATTATTCATGAATGTTTAACAATAAACAACGTTTCAAAACAGTCATGCAGTAGCGTTCATTAAGATGGTCCAAGTGATAATACTGCATTGATTCTCGGGTTATTAGGTTAGTCAACTGAAATTTTCCAATGGCGCCAATTAGATTAGTATGCCCTATAATTTGTAGCTCAAATGAGCATGCAGATTTAGCTGCAGCAAATCGCTAAATGAAAAAAATATTTTATATATTTTGTTTGTTTACTGATTTAACTTACATCTTTGGCTGTATTCAGCAATTCATGCATCTTGTGACCTGATACCGAATGTAATCGAACTCTTAAACCACTCTTTTTTCTTCTGGGATCTTCTCCAAATAATCCAACAAATCGATAGATCGCAAACGCTCAAACATCTAAAGTCTAATTTAGAAACGTTGTAAAGTAAGGGAAATGTGTGGAATGCAAATGGAAATGGCAATTCATCGTCATGAAAATAAATAGATAAGTCAAAGTGGCTGCAAGTGAGCACCTTAGACCAACTAAAAAATTGTTGGAGGAAATCTGTCATGTCTTGGCGGTCTTCTTCACTGAGAGTGCTAAACTACTGCTTTGCCAGAGTTCACTTATTGATTCCCATTGGGCTTTCACTCGTGAGCAGCAAATGTTTGAGCATTCAAGGCTTGAGCTTCAAAAGTGATATTTATACTAGTCCATTTCACCATCCATTTGCGACTGTTCCCCAAACACTGCAATTTTTCCGAGGGACTGTTGTTGTCTGGCGTTTGAAAGAGACCTTTACTGTTCCAGAAGCCCATCTTGTTCTCTTTACAGCTGATAATACTCAAACGATCTATAGAATTCAGTGGTAAGGCAGCGAACTGTTTCTGTATGAAGTAATGGAAGCTTTTGCTCATAAGGGTAAGAGCATCCAATTCAGAGCGGTTGAGGTGGGAGAGTACTTGGAATAGTGTTTCTGCACTTGTCTTAGATTGCATGGCTGACAAATAAAACTGGTTTCTGTTATTAATGGCTTAACACGAGAAGGCCGGTTGTGACTTTTTGACCCTGCAGAATGTTAAACTTTTCGGACCCTTTTTCACCTACTTTCAGTTTGTCTCAACCAGTGATGGCAAAATCAATCGTTGAGAATTTTTGAATCAGCGGCCAAAAAATTGCTTCTGCTCAAAATGCGATTCAAATTCAAATGTCTGCGATTCAATCACACCTTTTTGAATCTTCTGAATTTGAATCGCGCGATTCAAATTGCCAAGACTGGTCTCAAGACGAACTTTCTGCGCACAAAACAAATTCAAAGTTGACAGCTATTCTAAATTGTCATCAATACATTTGCTGTTAAATAAACCGACTGTGGGCAAAAATTTTAAGCAGGCAAAAGGCAACTTACAGACTACCGTATTTATTCTAATAAGGCCCCATTAACGTTCTTCACATAACGTTCGCCTGAGGCCGGTTCCCAGCATTGACTTTTTATAGAGCTTTGGCTGTATGTACGAAAACACTGGCAACCAAAATTTTACACCGTTGAATGCGTGCAGTACAGTTTTTCATTGATAAAATATTCAGGATTATTTTTCAGTACATTAAAGTATAGTATCAGTACATTAATATCAACTTGAGCATTGGAAATTTTTTGGGAATCTTTTTATCGAGTTTTGAAACTAGACGTACTACTATCTAATCTTTGCAGTTACTGTAATATCTTGATTATTCTACTGCAACCACTGGCGTGGTTTCCCATTTGCTTGTTTGGCACACTCCGAAAAGGATATTAAATATTTTGGAAAAATCGATTAGAGAATAAGTTATTAGAAAAAAATTCAAATAAGGAAAATTTGTCTTGGCAGGAATTGTTTCGGGACAATTACTCAGGGCAACAATGAGTGAATAAAATCAGTTTAGGAAATAATTGATTGTGACTTTTGCTTTCCTTCCTCTATTTGAGGCTCAGAAGGGCAACCGGACATTTTGCATATTTATGCAATTTGTCCGGTTGCGCTCGGAAGATAGATCCTTCAAGTAACACACATCCCTTCTCCCTGTAATAAATTGACCTGTGGACCAATTTACCGCACACCAAGTATCATTTAGTCAATCTTATGAAACCCTGAAAATCACCCCACAAAACGCCATTTCAGTACTGTCAAATCATGTTAAGAACGCTCAAATTAGTTAAGAAACAGGTTTTAAACCAGGTCTGCCATCTTCAAATTTTTAAAAAAAGGTGATTTCGGCAAAAAAGAACATTTTGACCATTTTTGAAGAAAAAATATCATGGTTTTTGTATCATGTGTATCAATGGTTTTTTTAGTCAAATTTTGAAAAATTTAAATTGGCGCCTTTTTTGAATTTTGGGCTGATTGGAGGGAAGAGAATAAAAGGAGGCATATTTATGGCAGAACTTAGAAATTTAAATATCTGTATTCTTCGACTGCCTCACCATGTTTTTCAACTGGGCCGTGGCAAAAGAGACTCTAAATGCATTTTATGGTCAAGAGTACTTCTCGGAATCATGTCTAAGGTATGTGGGTGTGCGCATCTCAACTCCAAGCCCCAAAGCCCCCTGCGCCCCTGAAGGGGGCTTGGAGTTGAGATGCGCACACCCACATACCTTAGATACAAATCACTCAAAAGTGACTCTGGATGCATGAAAAAGCATGCATACCAGAGTTTATTTCATGCGGTAGGCCCCAGTATTCAAAACTATGTTAACATCTTCTTGTTAGTGGGCCCTGAGTCATTAGTGGCCCCTTTTATTTCCCTTTCCTTTCCTATACAGCCTTATCCCTTTAAATTCAAAAGGCGCCAATTCAAATTTTTAAATTTTGACTAAAAAACCATGATACCCCCTGTGGTTCGAAAAAAATTGTTTTTCTCAGAATCAAAAAACAGCCGGCTTTCACATGAAATCGGGGTCGAGAAAAAACGAATATGAGGTTATCTCTTCGATCTGATCACTTTTTTTTCAAGTTCAAGATGACGTTTCGAAAAAATACCATTTATATTTACCAAATTCGAACGACCAGGATTTTTAATTTGCCAGGACCAGGATTTTGTTTATATTAATAAATTTCGAACAGGACGGACCAGGACAGGATCCTGTCCTGTCTTCGTCTCTACTGAAAAACATCAAAAATGTTGGCACCAAATGGAGGACCTGCCAAGACAAATTGTTTCTTATTTAATTTTTTCTCTAATGACTTTAATGACTCAATGACCCTAATCGATTTTTACCAAAATATTTAAGATCCTTCCGGGGTGTGCCGCTTATTTATGCGTTTCTCCGATATTTTTTTAATTTTCTAAACGTGTATTGTGGTAGATCAGCTAAAAACCTAGAGAAAAGGTAGCAGATATTTCAATGAAGTGGTCAGTTCACGAAACATTGCTTTTACATGATGAATTCGAAAAATTCGCTCATTTTTTTATTAAAGTATCCTAAATGAATGTACGCTTTGAATATAACTAAACAAGCTAAAAAGTCGCCAGATGGCGCCTTACTTCTCTCGCACGTGTTAGTTTCTTCTCTAAATACAAATAGCGCGATTTTTAAAATTTAAAATTCGAACCGAATAATCCAAAAATTTGTTTGTTGTCTTTTTCTACCAAAACAGAAAAATTTAATTTTTTGGCCTGGTACTTCAAGGAGGAAAAACTTATACGCATCGCCTAGGATCTAATCCTCCTTAATGCACGCCCTAGTTATTTTACTCTTTTTTAGTAAGTTTACTGGCTTCTAAGAGTAAAAACTATCTAGCAATCGACTGCAACCATTAACAGCACTGCTTTAATGTCAGCAAATGCCCTAATTTGAGATTTTATGCAAATGAACATCAAAATAAAGGATGGCATGAATTAGACATTTTAAAATGTTTCTTTTTGATTTTAGATCTGACAAAATATTACCTTTCTCTGATGCCATATGCACAGTTCAAAAACGTCAATAATTTTATGACGTTTTCGACATGAAATTATGACGAAACGTCAAAAATTATGACGTTTTTGAATTGTGCATATGGCCTCTGTATGATATGTCTCTCGATTTAGTGATAGCTTTGAATGAAAACGCGTGACTTGTAAAAAAAGTCAGATGATATCAACAAAGCAGTCAACGACCGATTTTCGAAATTCAGCCTATATTAGCCCATGACTAAGCTCGAGTAGGTGTGAATCCTTCGCTCAGATCTTGTTAGAAACCAAGAGTGAGAGGATCAGATTGACACCAAACTTCTGAATAAAATAAGGTAAACAAAATGGTTCGCCCTTAGCGGTAGTCGAACCTGTGATCTCAGGCGATGCGTATACAAAGTTCCCCCGCCCCTTTAATAAAAAAAGAGGAAATTCGGTATATGTGAACACGCTTTAAGAAAAAAGAAGAATTTATAAATTATGCGTTGCGTAAAAGTCAAACACAACGAAAATAGCGTTACAGAATCTCACCATACCAAGTACTGAATGTAGATTTACTACGGTGGTCTCTCGATTTAGTGTACACCCCGATGCAGTGTAATCTGAACCCGCTAATTGGCCAGTGACTTAAGTGAATTGACTGAAATCGAACCCTGATTTAGTTTACACCTCAAATCAGTGTACATTTCGGCCTGTCCTCAAAGTGTACACTAAATCGCGAGTCCACTGTATTTTTGTACTGCGACCGCTTGATCAACACTTTTACAATTCTTTTAGTTGAATATCCAGCTCTGCTTGCTAAATAATATATGGCAATATTCCTCAATGGATACCAATTTTAAAACTTAGTCACCTTGTTTTTTTCGTAATTTT